>JBBDGP010002111.1:0-97500 GCA_037952835.1 Lithobates septentrionalis
AGAACTAAAATAACAAACATGTCTATATTTACCTGCTCAGTGCAATGGTTTTGCACATAGCAGCCCCCAACCTGCTTTTCTGGGCCCCCCTCCCCCCCGCTGGCGCTCCAGGCCCCTCCTCTTCAGCGAGTGCCCCCCAGGGAAAGCCACTCTCCCTGGCGTGCTCGCTCCCAAATCGCCCAGTCTACGTCTATTGACACAGACCGGGCGACTCAGCCCTGCTCCCTCGTCACAGCATTTGACAGCAGCAGGAGCCAATGGCTGTCACTGCTATCAAACTACCCAAGGAGTAGAAAGCCAGCGACGAGAGCTGGATCGGATCGGACACAGATAGGAAATGAGAAGGGAGGTGGGGGGCTCCTGCAGTACAGAAGGTTTTTTTATCGCTCAATTCCCCCATCAACACAGTCAGTGTTGATGGGAGAACCCCTCCCATGCTGGTATTGTGTTCTGTTGGCAGGGAGCCTTCCCAGCCGGCAGAACACAAGGATTACTGCTAGTGGCTATAGCCACTGGCAGAAATCGTGTGCAAAAATCTGACGGATGGATCGACCTCAGTCTGCAGTGAGGCTCCGGTTATAAGTGGTGGTGTATGGATCTGATTCAAAGATACCAACAAGAAATAAAGATCGCCACCAGATCTCATGGTAAATATTGGATGCTTGGCCTGGACTTTCCTTGCCTATTGCTTATTGTTATTTCAGGGGAGACAACATTCTATGAACCAGAGAGGTATAATGCAACAATAATCTTTTCCTCTGCCAAAATAAATCCAGAATTTTGGCTGAGAAAGGAATGAAGCCCTTGGTTTCTAACATGTCCCTCAGGTTCTTCAGTGGCATCTCCCTCTTGGAGTTCCTATTGCTTAGATATATTTAATTTAGCAAAGATCAACATTGCAGCCAATAATCACTAATATAGGTGACACAGCAAAGACATCCATTAGTATCTGCTGTGTCGTTTAAAAAAAAAAAAAATCACTTTTTAAAGTTGTGATCTGGCCAAAGATAAACTCATATGACCATACAATATGGAAATGAGAACTGTTTAAATGTAGAAGCCTGGAATAAACGCCTGTAAGGGCTATGTCCCGTACACGCGATCGGATTTTCCGACAAGAAAACCATGAATTTTTTTTCCGAAGGATGTTGGCTCATACTTGTCTTGCATACACACGGTCACACAAATGTTGTCAGAAATTCGGAATGTCAACAACGCGGTGACGTACAACAAGTACGACGAGCCGAGAAAAAGAAAGTTCAATAGCCAATGCGGCTCCTTCTGCTTGACTCAGAGCATGCGTGAACTTTTGTGCGACGGACTTGTGTACACACGCTCAGACTTTCCGACAACAAGTTGTGTTGTCGGAAAATTTGAGAGCCTGCTCTCAAACATTTGTGTGCGGAAATTCCGACAGCAAATGTTCAATGGAGCATACACACGGTCAGACTTTCCGACAACAAGCTCACATCAAACATTTCCCCATCGGAAACTCCGATCGTGTGGTGTGTATGCGGCATTAGACACTGGAGATACTCATGTGATCTGTAACGCAATCTGCAACTTTTGATCAGACGCTGCATCTGTCCCCCACAGCTTCCAAGACTAAGAACAGAGCGATCAAAGACCGTTGATTGCTCAGTTCTGTCTTCAGTGAGCAGAGCTTCACTGGAGCGCTGAGCTGTACAGGGGGTAGGAGTGGCTGGCTCAGTCTCCCAGCGGCTCGCTGAGAGGTTGAGCCAGCTACTGGTCCAGGTATCTGGGTGGATCCTGACTGTAAAGTTGGGATCAATCCAGAGCCTGGACCGGCTGAGTGATGTCAGCTGAGAACAGGTCACAGGAGTGCAGAATGAACTGTGATCCCCAAGATAAACAGACAAATTAGCTTTGGCTATACAGTATGGGATCAGAGCTTGACTATATGTATTTAACATATAAAGCCCAAAGCACATGAATGTGTGGCCTGTGTGTGCGTTGTTTTTACCCACATGTGGATGCACAGGTGTTCCATACATCCCCATGCAGGCAATCCCATTGCTGTCAGCAGCGGTTGCACAGACATAGCCGCTGCTCCCAATCTGACATCTGTGCGGGTGCACATCCCCAAATACACCCCGGGTACACTCTTGCATACTCCCTGTGTGAACGTGGCCTAAAGGGAACCTTTGTCATGTTCAGGTTAGTTCAAATTACAAGACGGTGTTTTAGTATCGTGTGTGCCTTCACCATGACTTTCCCATGTAGAGTACAGCAATGTATTGTGACATTTATACCTCTCTCTCTTTATTATGGCTGCTGTAAAAGAAGACTTTGCATAGAGTTGCAGATACAAGCTGTGCAGGTTCAGTTGTATTCATGCACAGAGAGCGCCACAACTCAACATTGGCCTAGTCAATCTAACTTGTTCCACGCAGCAGGGAACCTTTACAAATTCGGCAGGGCTCTAGACTGACGTGAACCTGGAGTCAGAGATGATCCCACAAACCGTTAATCAATGACTTTTTAGTCATCTACAAATATGTGGCTACACAGTTTCCAGAATTGCACCAGACGTTTACAGACGTCACCTACATTTCTTCTAGTTCTCTTCCATATTTTAGATGTTTGGCTTACCTTCAGCTTTGCTCAGTTCTAGGGCTAAGTGTTCTGTAGCTTTGGCCTCCTCGTTGAGTCTTTCTTGAAGCTCCTCCTGGCATCGGAGCAGGTCAGTAGTCTCCCGTTTCCTCTTCAAGGATTCCCGCACCAATTCTGTTTGCGCTGCCTTGGCATGTTCAAGCTGCAGAGTGAAATAAAAACAGACTGTAAGACCACCTTCATGGTATTCTAACTGAAAAGCTGACTGTGCACAGTGCTAAAGTGTACAGGTATTATTATAATAAAGTCTTTATTCAAAAACCATTCCAAACTCTATAAAACTATTTACTTAAAATGATTTAAATTACTACAACGGTTAAAGCATATTGATGAATAAACAACTTTTTCTTTATCTTGTTGTTGTATATTGTGTCTATTGCTTGCAAATCCCCCCCAGTAGCAATCCTACTTTGATGTAGTGGTAAGGCTTGTTTGGTTAAACATTCTTAAAATCTACACTGGCAGTAGCGTGTCCCCACCTAACAGAAATATCATTTTGGGGGTATTTGCCACTTTGTGTCCAGGGCATTTTTTTTTTTTTTATTATTATTTTTTTTTACACACATGTAAATTTTAGTGCACACAAATGCAAAACAATGCTATTTTTTTTCATAAAACATGGCGTTGCATCAAAGTTAATAGATACCAAACATGTTAAGCCTCAAATTGCACATGCCTGTGAAATGGTGAAACATGGAGGTAATTAAAATTGCTATATAAGCCGTTAACTGTAAATTAGGGTTCTAAAAATATTGCTCTTACTTTGATGTTTGTAGCGATACCTTACATGTGTGGCACAACTACTGTTTACATACATGTGTGCACCCTAAGCTTGCATTTGCACACATGCATAAGGAGCTTTTACATTTTTTTTTCCAATTACGGTACTTTTATTTTAATTTCAAGTGTTACTAAACCCACAACAGCAAAATCAGTCTGTATATGCAGTATAGCATGCTTGTTATACTCAATGTGGAACCTAAGGGGTTAATCCTCTGCATTGTGTAAAAAGGCTGTTTGATCCTTTCTCCTCTGATCCTCCCCTTCTTCCTCTGTCCCCTATTAATTTCCTGATAGTACAGAGCTTGGGGACAAGCTGCATATACTCAGTTTGTTGTGTATTGCTAGAGAGTTTTTTTTTTTCTTGGGAGAGTGCATGTGACCAGCTCAGGGCCAGACCGAGGGTCAGGGGTCCTGCATCCTCATAGGACAATCACGGGAGTATAGAAACTCCTACAAACTTTAACCAGACACTGATAGAAGTCACAAGACTGCTAATGACATATACTGCTGATGAGAAAAGGTATTTAGCAGTTTATATTTACTATAACAATTGCATTTCCATGTTCTGTGTACTGTGGGAGACCAGATATAGTGAATGCAGGCTCCTGGGTTTAGTTACACTTTAATTTTTGGAATACTTTTTTCATTTGACTTTACTGCTATCACATTGGGCCGATTTGGCATGCAATTTAACATGTCAAATTGCATGCAAAAATCTGAGCCTTTTGCCAGCAATGGAACAGTACGACGCTGAGTTTGCGGTGCTGCACCGATTCCCAGAAGTAGTTTTTGCACTACTTTTGGCAACTTTGAGGGGGATTTCAATAGACATCTGTGCATGAACCCGCGCAGATGTCTGTCAAATCGCCCCCGAAGTCGGACTGAAATGCCTGTTTAAACTCGCACGATTTCAAACCTGCCCTCAGTGTGAACCTAGGCTAAAGGCCATACACACACTACGAAAATCGGAAGTAAAATTTCGTCGGACAAACAATCTGCTGATTTTCGGATCATTAGTATGGTGCTTTCGACAGCCGAATCAGATTTTTCGTACGACAAAAGCTGGTGGTGCAGACTATAAAATTTTTGTCGGATGTGAACACAACGTCCGATTAGTTTAATTAGTACGGTTTGTGTCCGAAAAAAATCGTAAGAGCAAGACTACGCATGCTCAGAAACGAAAGAATACATACAAAACTATTCAACTTTACGTCACTTCTGAAGTTGAATTCTGTCGTCCGAGAATTTTCGTATGGTGGGTAACCTCTTCTCTTTCGACTTGAGACTAGATTGTGTGTACAAGGCTTTAGACTCTCAATGTCTTCACCGCACACCATTTCTGCTAATTGAGCACAGACAATGCTTGATTAATTGCTTACAGGTGGTCCTTTTCACTACTGTAAAAGTGATTGGGAGGCTGTAGAGCCACTCTGATCACTTTTACTGAACAGCAGATTGCTACGTGAAAGGAAAAAAAAAATTATACCAAGTTCTGCAGCCATGTGCTTGTTTTAAGACTGCCTAAAGGACAGCAAGTGGTTAAAGTGTATGTAAAACCTAACAATGAACTTCTATTATTCGCTCCTTTCTGGTCTGCTAAATATACCATTACATTTTTTTTATTGTGATATCTATTCAATAAATGCAAAAAAGGAGGTTGGTAATGTATCTTTGTAATGTAGGCAAGGTGCTCAGAAATTCAAAGTAAAGAGGAGCACACTGCAGTATATTTCTGGCACACCAACAGTTACCTTTCTGTACTTGCAGGTTTTAAACATGGGGAAATACGCATTTACAGCAGAAATGTAAGACTTTTAATTTTTTTTTTTGCATCGACATAGTGACACCTCTTGCAGATTGGGTTAAAGCTTCAGATTGTCTGCAGTGTGTGTGACATTTTTGAACATTGGCTGCAAAGTGATCTTTTGCAAATAGCAGGTATTGTAAAAAAATTCTTGTGACACTTTAATACAACTGAAAACCCAATACACAAATTTTACGCACGTGCAGCTAAACAAATAACTCAGATTCCATCATAGAAAGCTTTAGGCATGAAGACCCTTTAATTATTTACACCAGAGTCTGAAATACTACTATAGACACAGCTATGCCATAGATAACATAGAATGGCAGGCTACAGAATGATGTAATGCTATATTCTGCTAATTGGATAGTATTTCTTGCACACACAAAAAAGAACAAGTGAATTTATAATGATTAGGAGGAGGAATGCTAATGTAAATGCCACAAAACTTTGCCTATACAAGGATATTTTATATCACTGGCACATGGGAGTGTGAAAACAATAGCAAACTTATCGGAAAGCTATAATGGTCAACTGTTGTTTTATGTCCGTTTTATTATATAATTTACAGATTGAGCTACTGAGTTCCATAAACAACGGGCTAATTTCAGGCTCTGTAAAATATAAAAAAGGAACATAAAGAACCACCTGCTGCTTCAAAAACAATTACAACCCTGACCATCACAAAGCCAATTTGGTTGTGTTCCTTTCATGGTTTTCTCCATAGTGTACAATAAACAAATTATTAAGCAATTTTAGTTATTTACAAATTATCAACACATTTTCCCTTTCCCCCCACTTTATCCAAAATGGGAAAAAATGTTTTGGCTTTAGATATATTCGATTTTGGTAAGGAGGACATTGAGCTTGTCTGCTAAAACAAGCGGGTTTTTGACCACGATTCTGCCAATTATAAGCCCCATAGCCACAAGTATTATTGAAGTTGTGGGACGGGAAAGATAGTGTAGGTTGGTTCGGACTAATATCCAAACATGTCTGAGCTCCATCCTGGTTGAGATGGTCATATAGGAATATCTATTGAAAAATTTTTTTCTTTCTAGTTTCCTCCACCCGATTCCAATATGTATGATCTCATTTACAACCCAATCATGAAAACAAAGAATCAGCACTAGCAAGAATAGAGGGTGTTTTCCTTCTGCTAAGATAAACAATAGGCTGCCAATAAAACATCTACACCCTAAAGTCTACAAGACAATACTGACCCTCAGCCGTATAACAGGACACGGTCTGTCCTCTATGTGTGCTTAAAGAAGATGTTTAATCTGATCTCATCAACATGCTAATTTATTACATACCTTATTGTAGACCCTGCAATGTCATCACGGAGTTTCTGTGCTTTTCTAGGCAACCCTAACAGATCATGGCAGGTAGGTGGATCCAGGTGAGTGCTGCACATCACAGCACCCTGCTGAGTACTCAGCCCTCATGCCAGCAATGAGTAGCATCTTGAAATAAGTTAAAAGGTACATTTTTTTCTTTTTTTAAACAAACATGTCATACTTACCTCTTCTGTGCAGTTGGTTTTGCACAGAGTGGCCCTGATCCTCCTCTTCTGGGGTCCTTCAGTGGCGCTCCCGACGACTCCTCTTTTTGAGTGCCCAGTCGGAGAAGCGCTCTCCTTCGGGACACTCGTGTGGGCGCACTCCCGTGTCCTGCTGCTCTGTCTATTGACACAGACAGCAGGACTTGGCCCCGCCCCCAGCTCCCGCATCATTGGATTTGATTGACAGCAACGGGAGCCAATGGCTGCGCTGCTATCAATCTATCCAATCAGGACATGAGACACCGGCTGGTGTGCTTGTTCCCGACACGGGAAAGACAAGGTCCAGGTAAGTAGAATGGGGGCACTGGGCGGCTGCTACACTAAAGAAGGTTTTTCACCTTAATGCATAGAATGCATTAAGGTGAAAAACCTTGAGGGTTTACAACCCCTTTAAAGTGGAACTCCACCCAAAAGGACACGTTTAGCCTGTTTTTTGGGGGGGGTGACGGATACAGGCAGTCCCTGGGTTACGAACAAGGTAGGGTCTGTAGGTTTGTTCTCAAGTTTAAATTGTTTGTAAGTCGGAACAGGTACTTTTTTAAGTGATTAAAAATCGTATATATATATATATATATATATATATATATATATATATATATATATATATATATATATATATATATATATATATATAGATATATATATCTATATCGATATATAGATATATATATATATATCTATATATATATATAGATATATATATATATATCTATATCGATATATAGATATCGATATAGATATGTATCTATATAGATATATATCTTTATAGATATACATCTTTACAATATATAATAATAGATTGTGATATGCGATTTTTACTGCTCTGTTTTGTAAGTACCAGCCTAACTTTTGCGCAATAAACACCTGTCAACTGTAATTCACTATTAGTCCTCTTTTTTTCTATTTTTGGTCATAATACCTTCATGTGACCAACACGTTGGGGGAGATCTCCATTGGATCCTTCTGTGAAATGCTATTTCTGGACAGCGATTCAGCTTGAAAGACCCCTGGACTGAAAAGCCAGGGGTCCATTCCATTTGGTGAGTGTGGACACAGGAGGGGGGTGTCACACCTTGAAGTTTGGCACGCCATTGACGTTTAACGATTGGAGCACTAAAGCACTTTATACATGGGACGTTTTATATATTTTTACATCACTATTTGATGCATTTTTCACACTTGTCGATTTATAATTATTCATGACGTATGTATTTTTGTGAGCGCTGTAGTATCTTATTTTTATGTTTTCTAAAGTTGAGTTTCCTGATGGTGCCAGTGAGAGCATGTGACAGGGTGACAGTGCAGAGGAACATTTGAGAGACAAGTACGGGGCGTTATCACCCTACAACAGAATGTGCTAGCACAAGGACCTATATGATAGAATCAGTAGGCATTATTTTAATTAAGATGTAAATAGCTGATGGTGTGTAATGGCAGTGGGGGGCATGGGATGGGAAATAGCTTGAGCTGATAGTGTTTTAAAGGCTAGGGGTTTTTCACCCTAATGCATTCTCAGCATTAAGGAAAAAACCCTTTAGGTGCAGCAGCACCCCCCTTCCCCCCCAAATACTTGCCTGAGCCAAATCTCGATCCAGAGCTGTGGCCAAGAGGAGCGGAGCTACTCTCTCTCGCTCCTGGTGTGAGCAGTGGGAGCCATTGGATCCTGCAGCTGTCAATAAAATCCTGTAATGAAGGAGCAGGGGGCAGGACCGAATCGCATTGTGTGTGTCAATAGATGGATCAGGCCTGCATGAGAACCCCCCTACCCCCCCCTCCAGCAAGTGGCTTGCTGGGCAGGGTACGCAAAGGCAGGAGGATCCAGGAGCACTGGTGGGGGATCCCAGAAGAGGAGGATCGAGGCTGCTCTGTGCAACACCACTGCACAGAGCAGGTAAGTATAACATGTTTGTTATTTTAGAAAGAAAAACTAAACCTTTAATATCATTTTAGGGTTTGCTTTATGAGACCAATTGCTTAAAAATGCTCTTTGAGGTATAAGCTGCAGCTACAGTCTAAAAACATGAAATACCCCTTAAAACAAAACTTTGTCTTATTAAAGCATTCCTTGGTTTTGAGCCGGTTCCTCGCTCTTTTCATCTATTATAGCGTCTTTTTCTGCACACACAATACAGCAGGTGGCTTCTTTACTTAATGCAAAGCAAACACTGTGATGTCACATCCTTGTCTTCCCACAGCAGGTCCTGTCAGGACTCTTGGTGTTCCTTCTCCATGTTTACCTAACGAATGTTTTCATCTCTGATCATTTACACTGTGCACTTGTTAGATACATAAAAGGTACAAATTCGGGAGTTGTGTACACAACGCGTTCATAATCCATGTAATCTTTACTTCCCATCATGTTCTCTCCCAATAAATAAACACAAGAGGGAAAAAAAAAAAGTTTAAAAGGATAGGGCTGAATGAATCCCTGAGAAATGTAACGCATGAATAATTGAAAAAGAAAAAAAAAAAGCTGCTTAACACTGACATTTCACTTTCAGGTAGAGGCCAATGGTATAAACTATCCTCTGGCTTATATGTCTCAGCCCAAGTGAGGTCCCCTGTTGAAATTCCTTGATCACTTTACAAAAACTTGCTCTGTTTTCAACTGGAAATAGGGTGGGCAGAACTAGGAACTTGAGTGCAAGAATCTTAGGGGTTGATTTACTAAGGACAAAAAGACTGTGCTCTTTGCAAGGTGCAATTGCACTCTGCAAGGGCAGTTGCTCTAGAGCAGTGATGGCGAACCTTGGCACCCCAGATGTTTTGGAACTACATTTCCCATGATGCTCATGCACTCTGGAGTGTAGTGGAGCATCATGGGAAATGCAGTTCCAAATCATCTGGGGTGCCAAGGTTCGCCATCACTGCTCTAGAGATTAGTAAATGAGGTAAAGCTTCCCTTCACAAAGAATACCCAATCAGGTGCAAGGGAAAAAACCCCAATAAAACAGTATTTTTGGTTGCACGATTGGAGGATGGAAGTCTGCAGAGCTTCTGCTCATTTACTAAGCTCTGGAGCAACTGCACAGTCTATTTATCTTTAGTAAATCAACCCATATGAGCCCCCTCAAATTTAGTTTAAACTTTTGTTTATTTTAGTTTTTTTTTTAAATCAACTCAAGGGACGAGTCTTGCGCTGGTGGCTTCTCTCTTAGTTGTAATTTTCAGTCCTCTGCCCCCCTGGCAGCACCAGAAGATTACCTTTGTGGTTGTGTGGACAGACTGCTGGACCTGTCATAGGCACTTGGTGAGTGTGCCCATTATACCCACCCTTTGTGCCCTCCTCCTCCATTCACAGAAGCTGTACTATAGCTTTGAGCAGTGAAAAGCCCTCTATGAATTGAGGACCTGTGGATGAATGAAAGGTCCACCATCTCCATTCATAGAGCAGTTTTCACTGATGGAAGCTATAGTACAACTTCTATGAATGGAGGAGGAAGGCAGAAAAGGTAAGCATAGTTGGCATTTTTGATGAGTGTTCATGACAGGTTCAGTGGCTGTATTATACCCCACAGCACCTGAAGATTACCGCTGCGGTGGTATTGGGGGGCAGAGCACTGAGAGCAGCCACCAGCACAAAGGACACTTTTCACTGAATGTAAATACCGGAAGCCCCTTATGCTAAAAAATACAAAAAAAATCAATAAATAAATATAATTAAAAAACAACCAACCCCCCCCCCCAAAAAAGAAAAACAAAAAAACAAAAAAAAACAAAACCAAACTAATCTTTCGCTTTAAATATGCATTGATACTTTGGAACTACTGCCATAAAATGAATAGTATAATGACAGTAATACATGAATAATGACAACTATAATTCGGTCTCTGTTGCGGTCTGCTTTTCTTACCATTAAGATCCAAGTTTACAGATTTCAGCTCTGTGTATGGTTACATTCATTTTAATTAAATGCAATATATTGCTGTAATATGATAACAAATGTTAAACCAAGTCCCCAGGAGTGCAATGACCCTTTTCCTCCATCTGAGTGGTTGTAAAGGCTCAAGGTTTTTTATCTTCATACATTGTATGCATGAAGGTAAAAAAATCTGTGAGCAGCAGCCCCCCCCCCCCAAAAAAAAATACCTGAGCCTGATCTCGACCCAGCAATGTACACGAGAGCCTCAGCTCTCCGGGGTCTCTCCCTCCTCATTGGCTGAGACAGCAGAGGTAGCCATTGGCTCCCGCTACTGTCAATCGCAGCCAGTAAGCCAATGAGAAGAGAGCGGGGGCTCGAGAGCTGACTTATTGGTAGTGAACAAGGCCCACAAGGCTGAAAACGCATTTACATCTGCTGTCTGTTACTGTGTCTTTTATGGAGAATCAATACATTTTGAAGATTTTAAAGTGGATGTAAACCCGAATTTTTTTTTTTTTTATAACATAATGTAGACTAGAGTATAAGATTTGCTATCATTTGAGCCCAGTCTTGCCACACAGAGTTAATCCATCTCTGAGCAATCCTCTTTTATAGTTCAGTAAGACAATTCTTGACAAACTGAGAAAAACTTTGTCAAATCCTCCCCCTTGCTGTGAGTGACAGGTGATTTACATCTTGTGCACTAGCCTAAGACACATGCAGTATTTTTTAATTCCCTCCCCCACTCCTTTCTTCAGCAGCTCTGCAAGGTTTGGCTGTTCCACACCTCAGCATGATTTGTCATGCTGAAGTCATGTGGTTACTTTCCTGTCTTTTCACTGGATGTTAGAGATCATAGCAGAAGTTCAGTGTAAGAAATACACAGGAGAAAATGCATATTGACAAGGGGAGTGTAGAGGTGGGCGGGGAGTCTACTGACATCACGACTCCACCCACCGAGCTCCAGACAACAGACCCGCCCACAGAATCTGCAGTTTTTCGGGTCTAATAACAGACAGAGGGGAGACATTTGAGAGGTAAAGATACATGCAGGAGGCGTGTATATCCTTATAGATAACCCCTATGGCAATAGTTTAGAAAGGATGACATTGGGTTTACATCCACAAGCATGGAGTTGCGGACCAGCTTTTCCTAGGATTGCTATTGCAGCTGTGCGACTGCCTTTCCGCACCCAGGTAGCTCCCTACCTCTGTTCTATTTTATGGATTTCTATTATGCCTATAGCGACTGTTCTTGGTTATATATTACCACTCCCTAATGCATACTACAGATACTATGACCTTGATCCATCGAGCAATGAACTTAGGCATGTGCACGCCATCTGACCAAGTCTTAAAGTGACTCTATTGCTTCCTTAACAAAAAATACAGTACCAGTGAAAGAATGTGTCCTGTTGCCAGTACTGACAAGCTTCATTCTTTCTAAGAGTGATCATTGGCTAAAGAATCATCTACATCCAGCACTTCAGGGAGTATAAGATGCCAGATCTCACTCTGTGCCCTGCGGTTCGGACATAGTAATGACATACGAGCCAACAGATGCCAACAGTACCACAGTGCTCTGTTGAGGGCCAGGCATCCAACACACTTTTCCACAATTCTGACAATTCAATTGCAATGGTAGATTGTTGTCTGGAGGTGTGGGCAGTGAGAAAGGCAAGCACTAATTAACTTTGTTTTTCCACAGTTACGTCTTTGTTTAAATTTTCTTAACTTCTTAATCCAACTGCCTAGTTATTAGAGGTAGTTTTTATTTCACATAAGTAATAATGCATAGATCTATAAGCCTTACAGAGCCTCTGTTCCCCATGCTTCTGAAGGGCAGAAAGGGAAATATGCCAACAGATGCCGATTAAAGAGCAGCCAGTAAAACAATGTTTGAATGAAGAAGGCAAACTAACACCTGAGACTGAGGCAACGTGCACAATCTGCTGGCTGCACAGTTTGACCAGTGGTGCACCCTTCATGGTCCACAGCAATGGAGTCAGAACTGTTAAATTGGAAATCAACCAAATAAACTGACAAGTGAGGATATAAACATCTGGCTTGGACTTTGACTGCTTCCTCTGTGTCATTCGAAGGGCCCGGGCATCCCTCTGGCTGGGTGCCCTTCATGTCTTCCGAGTAGCTGCTCCTCATCAATCATTAGCTGTACATATCAGCACGGGCGGGGAAACTACACTGAATAATCATTTAGAAAATTGGAGTAAATTCTTATAAAGCATAACGATGACATACAGATTACAGTCATTCCAGAGGATTACACGGGGTGGACACTTTCACTAATTACAGAGTACATGTGAGAGTGTTTCTCAGATCACAATCTCAAATTCAACGCCAGGACTGACAACTCCAGACAGAAGGCTGATTTCACAGGTGAAAAACAGAAGTGAGCTAAAATATTTGTAAAGAAATACACATATACTATATGGACAAAAGTTTGTGGATACTCCTCCAAATGATTGTGTTCAGCGATTCCAGTAGAGGGTACTGTTAAAGCCCAACTTTGGGCTTCACTTTCCCTCTCTCCTACCCTGAAGTTTGCTTAGCATGTTGTTTATGCTTTTTTTTTATATATATATACTTACCTTCTCCACAGGCCAGTCACATGACACTGCAGGGTTCCCTTTTCCTCTTTTTCGGGCACTGGCCAGTCTTTACGAATACAGAGGTTACGTAAAGTACATTGTGAATGAAGGACTTCATAGTGACGTAAATGATGACCAGTCTCAGAATGCAGAGATCTTATGTAGAAGAGATACTTTGGGGCACAGCTCTGGACTGAAGGTGAGTATTGCGTACCTAACCTTTTTTGCATAGGCTAGAGGACATTTTCAATAAGTAAAACTTTAGCCCGCAGCCAGGCTTTCGTGCTACAGCATTTAAGACAATCATGCACTTTAACTTTGTGGTAATAGTTTGGTGAAGGCCCTTTTCTGTTCCAGCCTGGCTGTACCCCTTTGTACAAAGCCAGCTCCATAATGACATGGTATGACGAGTTTGGGGTGGAGGAACTTGAGTGGCCTGCACAGAGCCCTGACCTCAACCCTACTAACACCTTTGGGATATACTGAAAAGCCGAATGTAAGCCAGGTGTACTCATCCAACATCAGTGTCTGATTTCACAAATGCCCCTTAGGTTAAATTGGTACAAATCCACACACACACTCTAAAATCGTGTAGAAAGAGTGGAGGCTATTTTTATTGCAAATGGGGTAGAGGGTGGGCTTATCCATATCAATGGCTAAGGTTTTGTAATGGGATTTCCAACAATTTCATATAGGTGTGATGGTCGGGTGCCTGCAAACTTTAGGCCATATAGTGTACCTGTACAGCAACACATGCTGTGCTATTTGTGTGCAAACCATAAAGAGGACATTTGAGAGCCTTCAAATCTGCATTCTTGAGCCACTGCTTGCTCTCTTGGGATCTCCCCCTAACATCCCACTATCTTAAAGAGGAACCCTGAGCGGAAGCTGGCAAGTAGCAACTAAACATAAAAGAACATTTTTGCTAATCAAACTAGCTCAAGTATTCTGCTTTATTTTACTACTTATTATTTTGTGACTCCTTATGTTACCTTATAATTAATTCTAACCTTTTGTTTGAGAGTCACAGCTAACTGCTGTGGAGGCTATAATTTCTATGTGTGGCCACTCTTTACAGTCAATATGAATTAGCTAAGGATTTTTGAACTAGGGGAAAAAAACTCAAATCCCATTATGCAAAAGGGGGTTGGTTCTCTGTATTACTCAAGCATGAACTACTGTAGCCAGTCAGCAAGAAAGTGTTAGAGATAATGATAAAATCTTTCCAGTGAAGCTGCTAAATTGCATAATATCTGCTCTTTCAGGTTAAAGCATCAAATGAATGTTTGGTGATTTTAGCAGCTACTCATTTTCTTATTCAAGCAGAAAACTGACAGTATGATGCACTGGGCGCCCGCATGTTTTTTAGAGGTAATTCCAAGTTATTGTGTACTTACACAGGGTGACACTGTGGGTACACGGGTAGCAGTGTGCCAACGTCCCAATAATTGGCATGTGAAAAATGGAGATTCCTTTTTGGGGGGTTTGTCTGTGGCCAATTGGCCTGGCTAAAGTATTTTTTATACTCTTTGTTAATTATGCATTATTAAAGGTTTTTTTTTTTTATATGTTGATAAATTGTACATTCACTGTTGTCTTTCCATATATATCCAATAGACCACTCGAGCAAATAAAAGAATATCTATGCCCGGATCCACATCCTGACCCACAGGCCTGCGTATCTACACCCTTACCTGGAGCACTACTACGGGAATTCCGATTTCTGTTTTTTTTTTGGATACACTACTACATTTATGTATCATATGAAGTGGTGTCAAAGGTTATGTGTGGGGTATAGAATACCAATCTCATGAAGTTCGTTTTTATATGTATCTATATGTATTAACGGTCTTCTTTTTGAATTTTGAATCTAAAAAAAAACAATTATTTTTATATAGTCTACCCGTGTGCCTTTAACGCCCGCATGTTTCGTTCTGCTCCATTCTGAATGTTATGCCGAGGAAGCTGGGAGTTTACACTGCATGTCAAAGCAAAGATAACACTGCACTATCCTCTGCCACATCTTTTCCTCCTCCTCCTCTCCCTGAGTTCCAATGGCCCCATGAGCTAACACTCATTGACATACCAGGATATGTTCACTAGCTTTAGGCATGTCCTAGCAATTACTCCTAAAATTCTCAGGGTCAGCTCCTCTATGCTGACCGAATTTACTTTCTTTTGTTCTTTTTAACTGTCAGACATCCAGCTCCTTTTAACTGTCATCAGGAATATAATCATCAGTTTGCTAAAGCAACACTAAAGGAATGGATAGTTGTAACATTAGTAACATTCATCTGGACTTGTTCTGTAGCTTCTTTGGAATGGAATGTGTCAAGGCAGATGTTGGTTGTCCAAGAACACATTGGTGTGAAAGTGGTTTTATAATCCCATCCTTGGTGTCAGGAAGTCTGCATATGGCCCCTTTCACACTTATATGACTTCAAAGTCGCGCGATTTTACCGTGATTTTGCGGCCGCTATTTTTCCTCGATCTTTCCTCGATTTTGGAGCAGTACTACTTTGTACGACTTTGCCACAACTTTGGCATTAACAAATGAAAACATACATGGTGTGAGGCTTGTGCTTACAAAGTCGTACTGAAATCGTGTCTATATTATTCAGGTACGATTTGCATGCTACTTGAGAGTTTAACATTGAGGTCTATGGAGTACAACTCGCGTGGAAGTTGGACCAAAGTAGTGCAGGGACTACTTTGAAGTCGGCACGACTTAAAGTCTTGGCAATATGAATGGTAGTCACTGAAAATCATGGAGAATGACTTGTCATACGATTTTGCAGTACAAAATCGTGGGACAAGTCGTATAAGTGTGAAAGGGGCCTAAGTGGTAATTCTTTTGATTCACACTAGTGGTGCACTAAAATGAAAATTCTGGACCAAAACCAAAAATTCAGGATGCACTTGGCCAAAAAACAAAACTGAAGTGGACAGTTTTTAAAAATATATATATTTTTTATATATACAATTGTATTATATTCCGCTTTTTTAAAAAAGTGCAAGAAAAAAGCATCCCTTTAAACTCTATGAATGTCTTTAAACTGGTCCGCTGCGCTTCTGTTGCAGTGTTAAAAATCCTGCTTGCTGCATTTTTTGGTGCATAGTTGGTCAGTTACACAAATTGCACCTCCCCATTGAAAACGCACCAAAAACTCACCTGTGTTGCATTTTTGAGTCACATGACCTATGAAAAATGCACTGTAAACGTTTTAAAACTGCAGCAAAATCACACGCATTTTTGGATGCCCATTATTGGCACCATGCCGATAACCCTATTTTCGGACGATAATTTTCGGCGGCCAATATACCATTGCATCCCTAATTCACACCGCTATTGTCTAATGGCTGTGGTAGGGATGTTAAGTGGAAGACAAATGGTGCCGAAGGTCCTCACCCTTGTTCACTTATCGTTGCTCCAGTTTAGCATAGATGGTTTCTTTCACACAAGTTGTCCTTTCTGTCCAAAATTGTGCACCTCACGGTCCTCGAAAAATGTCCCTTTTCCATAAGGTGTAAGAAAACTGCTGAGTCTAGGCCTAATAAATCTGCCCTCCTACGGTTGGGCCATTCATTTGCTGACAGGTTGTTTTGTCTCCCCAGCATACAGATCTTTGCATTCCTCATCGCACTGCACAGTGATTAAGGTGTCTGTACTACCTATGTGGATAGACTATGCTGGGGTATTTTCCTGGCATGCACTAGAACTGAACAAGTGGCATGGATAAGCTTCAAAACGTCTTCAACATTATAGAACAAGTCCAGCTAAATGTGACTAACTACTACTACACACACACACACACACTACATGAATGCCTATTAATATTTAAATGACCTGCACAAAGAATTATACATGGATGACACATTAAGTAGCTCACGTAACAGGATGTCTAAGGTGCATAACAAAGTGTAATGGCGGTGTAAAATAAAATATGCACGGACCTACAGCAGCCAATCAGGCAGCAGCAGAAGCTTTCATCAGAAAACAATGTCCTGGTTGGGGGGGGCCACAATGAAAAAAAAAACCTAACTGTGCATGGCCAGCGCAAGGCTGACTACACATGTATAGGTTGCAGTAAGAAGTAGTAAAATTCACTTTGTGCAGCAAGGAGGGACCTTTTTTTTTTCCACTGGTTGCCATGCTCTAGCAGCCCAATATAAATGAATGGACTTTATCGCAACATTTGTTAATGTGTATGTGCTGATTTTCACTGCTGCAAGAAGACTGTAATGACGCGTCCAGACGGTCGGAATTTCCAACAGAAAAAGTCCGATGGGAGCTTTTGGTCGGATAATCCGACCATGTGTATGCCCCATCGGACTTTTTCTGTCGGCATTTCCGACAGACTTAGATAGAGAACATGCTCTAAATTTTTCCGTCGGAAATGCCGATGGAGCTTGTCCCGTTGGCAAGTCCGACCGTGTGTACGCGGCATTATTGATTTCATAATCACTACTTGATTTCACAAATAAGGCCCAAATTTTGGACTTTTGACCTGACAAAAACGGACAAGAACAAGCAGAAGACCATACAGATCTTGTTGAAATGCAAGTCTCAGCATGCATGACCACCTCTAAAGACCCATTCACACCAGTGCATTCTGGATATGGGAAAAAAAAAATCCTGCTTGCTGCATCTTTGATGCTTTTTCATCAAAATGCACGTTGCATAGAGTTCAATTGAAACGCATGTGAAAAAAGCACTAGGACCCCATTCACACTTTTGAACGAGGCTGCGTGTAATTACATATGGAAATCCCAGAGGGGATTCCCAGTGATTAGCTGCGGGAGGAAGCCCCACTAAAAGCAACGGGAGGCCGACAGCTCCTGCAGCTAGACACAGTCTGCGTTCAGAGCCGATCATTGCAGGTAATCCCTGCTTGAGCAATTACATGCAAACAGTCAAAATTCGCTGCAGGATAGGTCATTTTTTTTCCACTTATTTCTGTGCTGTTCTTTTCACTTTTTATGCTTTTCTTAATGTTTTTTTTTTTAATAATAGGTTTTGCTGTGGCACAAGTTATTTTCAGTGGTTTCAAACGCAGAGGCATGAATTCGTAAAGAGTCAGTAATAGCAGTGATCTCCATCTGTCTCGTGTTCTGTGTCTTCAGTCTATGACTGTCTACTCAAGCATGTCCCCAAGTCTCCAATTACTCCTATAACAAGTTCATCGTCTTTGACCATACCCTTTGCATGCGTGCAGTCTTTAAAAACTTCTGCTGCATTTGTGCATTTTGGACAGTTTTCTGTATTATAAAATCCACTTACCGTAATATTACGTGAGGCTTTTATTTTAGATATCAGGGACTGCATCTGACATATGCAGTAATGAACATTCTCTAATACAAACACCACCCTACCTTGCCCAAAGCTCAAACAGGAGTTCCAGTCAGCTTTCTAAAAATTAAAAGACAGCAGCTACAAAAACTGTAGCTGCTGACATTTAATAAACAGACACTTATCTGTACCAGGATCCAGCACAGTGCTCACCCGAGGGGGCGTCTTCCCCCTCGGGTGAGCACTGTGCTGGAGCCGGCATCTTTACTGTGGGCACCTGGCTATGACAGCCTGCCGCTTTACAGCTGGTGCCCACTGCGAGTCGTAAGGTGCATTGTGAATGGCCCCGCAGTCTTCTGGGACCTGTGACATGTCCCAGAAGACTGCGGGGAGGAAGGAGAAGTGGGAGCAGGCACCTGTCAATACCAGGTACCC
The DNA here is from genome assembly GCA_037952835.1 of Lithobates septentrionalis. NCBI lineage: Eukaryota > Metazoa > Chordata > Amphibia > Anura > Ranidae > Lithobates > Lithobates septentrionalis. Next base: position 18,981 of record JBBDGP010002111.1, read on the forward strand.
CCCCCCCACTAACCTCCCCCCAAAAAATGCCAAATGTCAAAGAGGAGCAGGGAAGGAGGCCTTAAAGCGGAACGTCTCCTATTTTTATTTATTTTTTTAATACATTATAGAGAGGGGTTGCGGCCCCTGTCATGTTTATATTGCTGTCTGTGTCTCCATTGGGGAGATTCACCTTCTATTCGTCCTGTTGACCATCGTCACAGAAAGCAAGTGAGGAAAAATCCAAAATTTGAGTAAATCAAGAGAACAGGAATAGAGGGAATAATCATTCAATGTTTACAAAACAGGATAAGTGGGGGTTTCCTTCACTTTAGAGAGATTCTCCCTCACTTCCTATTGGGTCTACAGGACAGGAAGTGAAAGAATATCTCCCTAATCTCACACAGATGGCACAAAAAAGCATGACAGGAGTACTAACCATGCGCCACCATATCTAAAAACATTAATAAAAGTTTACATACGCTTTAGGGTGCATCTATGACGCAGTGGATGTGACATTCAAACATTCCCTGCATATGTATCAGCAAGTATCACTAACAAAGAATGTCACATTCACGGATTTTATAATAAATTAATAAATAAATATACACACACAAAATATAAATATATATATATATATATATATATATATATATATATATATATATATATATATATATATATATATATATATATTTTTTTTTTTTTTTTTTTTTAAATAAAAATGTTCCTTTGTGTCTCCTTCTGCCATAGAAATACAAAGCTGCAACGACTACTACATTCCCTGCATCTGAAGATGTATAGTAGATAACATGGCAACATTTGTACTCATGAGAGTCGATTTACTAAAACTGGAGAGTGCAAAATTTGGCACAGCTCTGCATAGAAACCAATCAGCTTCCAGGTTTTATTGTCAAAGCTTAATTAAACAAGCTGAAGATGGAAGCGGATTGGCTACCATGCACAGTTGCACCAGATTTTGCACTCTCCAGTTTTAGTAAATCAACCCCACAGTAAATGGTTTCGTGGATGCCAACTTATATATAAGGCAGTAACATTTGTACTCACAGTGTATGGTGGGGTGGGTAAGGAAATTTTGGAGACTACTTTTAACAAGTGCCCATTTTTTTTGTGGTTGACATGACAAATTGAGGTATTCACCACTATGGCATTCATATCGTTTAGTTTCCATGAGAACGGGTACGGTTCGGGAAGCGGTACAAGCGATTCCACTTCATAAGTGTCTTCCTCCTGGCCTACAGGCCACAGACCGCTGAGCGTGTCCGAAGACCACAGAGATTTGTGGGAATCCATCGCGGGCACTACAATGCTGTCCCCAATTCTATTTCCGAAGCACAAGGTGATGCTGCAAATTCTGCTTTACATGTCGTTGCAGAGAACTGGAGGCAAAACATGTCGATTTGGTCATCTGCGGACCCGAAATGCCAGCCCTGTACACGTGACCAGGGCTCATAGCAAACGGTAAAGAGAAGCTGAAGCGCTTTTAGATGGATCAGATAATTCTTCAGCGTGGGAAGTATCCATGTTTGTATGGGGAAAAAAAGTCCTTAACGAAACACATCATGCAAACCAGCCAGGGCAAATTCAAAGCATCACATTAGGCCGGAGACAGCTTGAGCTGTCAGGTGTTCTTCAGCAGGAAGGTGTATCTTGGTCATCTGCAGAGCTTGGACTATGTGGGGTCAGCAGTGACCAACCCTGTTCCAATGAAGATGACCTCCTGTCCACAAGGCGATAAGTGTCACGCTGGCAAAAGAGCCGTGGACATGCCTGGATGGAGCAGAAACTTTCCGTAGCAGCACTCTGGAAGGCCGGGTCTTCTGTGGAGCATTACAAATCCTCAGCCTCCTGCTGAGCAGTATTATTTCATCGGCTGGGCTGCCTTCCGTGTGAAAGAGAAAGACAGGCAGAGGGGAGTGGCCTGATACCTTCAGGCAGGTAAACATTAACTCTCTGCAGGCCAAGGGGCACACAGAGGCTGAGAGATTACAAGCAATGAATGAGCCAGGCTTACGGCACATAGTGTGCTAATGACATTCACCCGTCATCTACCTGGATGGCATAAGCCTGGTACACCTCGCAGGAGGATGGGTGTCGTAGTTGGCCTGCCAAATACAGATACTTGGCCAAACCGTGGCTCTGCGCATAAAAAGACACGAAGGACAGATTGTCAAAGTGGACAAACGGGTGTGTGGCTTGAAGGCTTACTCCACCCAAAACTAAAAATACCATTTTTGGGAGGGTGGCTAAAGTTAATTGTAAACGATCACCTTGTAAAACAATCCATTCAGTTTAAAATAGAAATGATAGGCAAAACATTTTTGTATAGATATAAAAAAAAAAAAAAAAAAAACATTATAAATACATTTTTTTCCTCTTTTTTTTTATAAGTCATCACATTCCCTCTGCATAAGAGCTGGGGGGAGGAGAAGCAGCAACAGCACACCGATCTTCCCAGGGAATGGCTGTGGAGCAGGGGCATGTCAAGACAAGTCTGATAATTTGAGGGGAGCAGGATGAATCCACAGCACAGAGAACTGACCACAGTGTGTTCTCCTGCTTAGTGTGGTCAGTTTTTAATAGGGAAGCAGAGGGACTGGCAGGATCACCAGGGATTTCACATAAATGGAGCACTACAAAGAACAGGAGACTTTCTCATACAAGTACATGCTACAGCAGGCATATATTAGGAATATGAAGTGTTGGGTAACAAACAATTTAAGCTGGCCATATATGGGTAGGATTTCAAACAAAAATTCTTAGGAAAAGAATGTTCTAAGAAAGTAAGTTTGTTTTTCTATTCATTATATGAATAGAATATATGTGCGGTCTAATCGATGTTGAGAGGTGGTAAATCCATACGGTTGAACTTGGGTTTTACTGCTCTCCAACTACTCCCCTTTTAGCTGCTTAGACAGCAGAGGAGTATGTGCATATGCCACGAGGCAAAAATTATCCCACATTCAATGGGCAGTACTACCCTCTGAGTGTGACCCAATGAACTGAATTCAACTGCAGGCAATGCATGTGGTTGCGGCGCGCTAGTACAGGGTTCAAGGGGGTAAAGCAGGCGGTGAGGATGCAGATCGCTCTGCAAAGAACAATGCTAGTGTAAACTTGTCCTAACAGTGCCCAACTATGCCCGCTCTATCCAACCAACTCCTCCATTTATAGATAATGCACTATAGCTTCCCTTGAATAAAATGCGATCTATGACCAGAGGAAGTGGACCTTTCTTTCATCCACCTGTCCTCCATTCATAGATCATGTTTCATTCAAAGAAACTATAACAAAGCGTCTATGAACACAGGGGGGGGGGGGGGGGTGAGGAAAGGGTGGGCATAGTCAGAACTCTTGAGTGCATATGACAGGATCCCTGGCTCTATTAATCCCCAGTGCACTGAAAGTTTACAGCGGTGGAGGTAAGGGGGATCGAAGGAGGAAGATTTCAACTAAAGCAGGAGCCAGCAGCACAAGGGACATATCATATTGATAGTAAGTAATGTCCCCTGGCGCTGATTTTTTTTTACACCATAATTAGGCTTTAACCACTTCAGCCCCAGAAAATTTTCCCCCTTAATGACCAGGCCATTTTTTGCGATATGACACTGCGGCAATTGCGCAGTTGTGCGACGCTGTACCTAAACAAAATTGATGTCCTTTTTTCCCCACAAATAGAGCTTTCTTTTGCTGGTATTTGATCACCTCTGTGTTTTTTATTTTTTGGGCTATAAACAAAAAAAGAGAAAAAAAAACAAAACAATATTTTATACTTTTTGCTATAATAAATATCCCCCCCCCATAAAAATATTTTTTTTCTTCATCAGTTTAGGCCAATATATATTCTTCTACATATTTTTGGTAAAAAAAAAAAAAAAAAAAAAAAAATGCAATAAGCATATATTGATTGGTTTGCGCAAAAGTTAAAGCGTCTACAAAATAGGGAATAGATTTACGGCATTTTTATTATTTTTTTTTACTAGTAATTGTGGCGATCTGCGATTTTTAGCGGGACTGCAACATTGCGGCAGACAATTTTGACACATTTTTGGGACCATTGACATTTATACAGCGATCAGTGCTATTAAAATGCACCGATTAGAGAAGGCGTTAACACTAGGGGGCGATCAAGGGGTTAAATGTGTTCCCTCTTGTGTGTTTCTAACTGAAGGGGGGGGGTGACTCTTGACATCTGATGTAAAAAATGGGGGGGGGGGAATAGTGCTCTGGCCATCTAGTCTTACAGATACAACCGGCCCTTTGTGGGTGACCATACTGCTGATGCGGCCCGTGATGAAATTGAGTTTGGCACCCTGTACTAGCACATTATGAAATACATACTTACCTTAGAACGAAGCCCTCCAGTGCCATGCTGTCACTGCTGAAGGCGCTTCCATCTCCACCCAGTCTTCCTTCGGGGTTCCGTCCTCCGGCTGTCTTATTGGCAGCACCGCAATGACATCACTCCCGCGCATGTGTCGTGGACTGCGTCACGGACCTCTGAAGGTACAGCACAGGTATGCCGTCCCTTTAGAGCGCATGCGCCGGTGATGTCACCGGCTGCATGCAGTGACAATATCTCCTAAACCGTGCAGGTTGAGGAGATATTCACTGTACCTACAGGTAAGTCTTATTATAGGCTTACCTGTAGGTACAAGTGTCAAAAAAGGGTTTGCTTCCACTTTAAATGATGTATGATGTAGTCCGTCACTAGCAATAACACAGAAATTCTTCCCCCATTATATAGTTTTATTATCTAGAATAATCTAATCTATAATAGTCCCCCCCCCCCCCAGTATATAGTTTTATTATCTTTAGATCCTGCCTGTAGATCAGACATTTTTTTCACTTCCTGTAACAGGTTGTCCAGCAAAAGCAGCAGTTACAGGTGTTGTAACAAACCATACTACACTGGCAGAAATGCTTTTTTATATAGCTTAAACCTTTAAAAAAATGTTCCTGCTAAAACAGTGTTATCTGGACTTTCATTTGTCTTTTACTTAAAGTCTATTTAATAATACTGCTTTTCCATCTAAGGCCCCATTCAGACAGGCGAACGAGGGCAGATAGGCTGCTGTGTTCAGATGTACCTATTTGCTGCATCTGGAAACAGCGTCACCACCGACACCGTCTGTGTCCAGGGTCAGTCAGGGTCCCTAATCCCATGTAAGCCCTCGGATATGAAGTTACATGCAAACAGCAGCTGCCATTGATTTATTCAGGGTACAATTATATTTGTTTGAACAAACTGTGTGCATAGGGATGGTTTCTGCCACTGTTGTGAATGACCTTCAAGACTTCCCTGTCCACAGGGTGACAACGTTCATGTGCTTTCACTGCAGACTGAACAGTGTTGTCATCATGTAATATGAAGTGAAAAATAACTGATCTATTGGTTTGATCAACAAGTAATAAAACTATATTACAAGACTGACTCATATAAATAAAAATAAAAAAATGACGTGTTATTGCTTCTGACAGACTGCATAATATGTGTAATTTTCTTTTTTGCCTGTTATGCCCTCCACTATACATGTAAGGGATTTTAGCTTCATTTTTTGTAGGCTCATTCCTCTTCATCTATACTGAAGAAATTGCTGTTGGTTTCACCACGTCCTTTTTTTAAACTGACTTCTGAATGGGAGAGGCTGCCTTCCATTATAACGAACTGAGCAATCTTATTATTATTATTCAGGATTTATATAGCGCCAACAGTTTACGCAGCGCTTTACAATATAAATCTTAGTGCTATAATGAGAAAAGCTGCAGTTTCTGTATACCTTCAGAAATGGAAGAGCCTTAGCAGACATCTCAAGTCTCCCGCGAGGTGCGGTAGACTCCTGCATTTCAGCGGCGGCTCCCGCACACCCGCAAGCGCGTCGCGAACTCCCGGGAATGATCAGTACAGCGAGGAACAGCTGTGAACATCGATCTCCTTTGTATCGATTTTTAGCTGACAGCCGCTTCTCCTTCTCTCCCTCCTGTGGCTAAAAGGCTATACAGGGAGATCGGTGTTCACAGCGGTACCTCCCGCCACACCGATCATTCCCGGCTGTTCTGTGTGCTCCTCCCCCGGGCCCCCCTCGGTCTCTTCTGCCCCCCCTCCTCCCCCACAGCCGGCTCCCCTTCTCTCCTCTCCCGCAGGTTGCAGGGGGAACTAGTTATTGGACACAGTGAGTGAGTTCGCTCCTGTGACCTGTGTTTACTCTGCTCAGTTTATGAATAAACAGAGCCTCTGTCTCCTGTTCATTCATCTTTAGTGCTGAGAAAGGGACTGGGGAATCTGTGTCCTCAGTCCCTTTGTTGGTCTCAAAGGGGAGATGTCGGAGGTCTGTTTAGACCCCTGACATCTCACCAAAGCCCCCCAAAAAAATTGTAAAAAATTTTCAAAAAAATGAAAAAGTGTAAAAAAAAATAAAATAAACTACTGACACCACTCTCCCCTGCCCTACCAACACTGTCCACTGCCCCCCCCCCCCCCCCCCCCCCAAAAGCATTGTGAAAAAAAATTACAAACAAATTAAATTGTAAAAAAATCAATTATTAAAAAAAAAAAAAAAAAAAAAAATACTGACACCGTCCACTGCCACATACCACCCACCCCTTTACCTAGAAGCACTGGGGAAGGGGGGTGTTGCGGGCAAAGTGCCACCTACCTGAAATTAGTTTTTTCAGGTTGGGATGGTAGAGAGTATCTTACCAAAATTGAAACCCCTGTTGCAAAGGATTCCACTGATTTGTCTTGTATATCATGGAACACATTACAGGAACGCAGTGAACCAATCATATTAAAGGGCCATCTTGCATAGGTAAACATACCTTGTTTTCTAAGCATATTCGGGACAGGGTGAGTATCGCAGCAGAAGCTGACTTGGTTATTATAATGTCAATTCTTTTTTTTTTAATAACCCAGAGTTGGGTATTAGGTACAGTGACGGAAAAAGTATTTGATCCCCTGCTGATTTTGTACGTTTGCCCACTGATAAAGAAATGATCAGTCTATAATTTTAATGGTAGATTTATTTTAACAGAGAGACACAGAATAACAACAAATAAATCCAGAAAAACGCATTTCAAAAAAAGTTATAAATTGATTTGCATTTTAATGAGTGAAATAAGTATTTGACCCCTTCGCAAAACATGACTAAGTACTTGGTGGCAAAACCCTTGTTGGCAATCACAGAGGTCAGATGTTTCTTGTAGTTGGCCACCAGGTTTGTACACATCTCAGGAGAGATTTTGTCCCACTCCTCTTTGCAGATCCTCTCCAAGTCATTAAGGTTTCGAGTCTGACATTTGGTAACTCGAACCTTCAGCTCCCTCTAAATATTTTCTATGGGATTAAGGTCTGGAGACTAGCTAGGCCACTCCAAGATCTTAATGTTTTTCATCTTGAGCCACTCCTTTGTTGCCTTGGCCGTGTGTTTTGGGTCATTGTCATGCTGGAAGACCCATCCATGGCCCATTTTCAATGCCCTGGATGAAGGATGGAGGTTCTCGCCCAAGATTTGACGGTACATGGCCCTGTCCATCGTCCCTTTGATGCGGTGAATTTGTCCTGTCCCCTTAGCAGAAAAACACCCCCCAAAGCATAATGTTTCCACCTCCATGTTTGACGGTGGGATGGTGTTCTCGGGGTCATAGGCAGCATTCCTCCTCCTCCTCGAGATGAGTTGATACCAAAGAGCTCGATTTTGGTCTCATCTGACCACAACACTTTCACCCAGCTTTCCTCTGAATCATTTAGATGTTCATTAGCAAACTTCAGGCAGGCCTGTACATGTACTTTCTTGGGCAGGGGGACCTTGCGGGCATTGCAGGATTTTAGCCCTTCACGGCGTAGTGTGTTACCAACTGTTTTCTTGGTGACTATGGTCCCAGTTACCTTGAGATCATTGACAAGATTCTCCCGTGTAGTTCTGGGCTGATTCCTCACCGTTCCCATGATTATTGAAATGCCACGAGGTGAGACCTTACATGGAGCCCCAGACCGAGGGAGATTGACAGTTATTTTGTGTTTCTTCCATTTGCGAATAATCGCACCAACTGTTGTCACCCTCTCACCAAGGTGCTTGGCGATGGTCTTGTTGCCCATTCCAGCCTTGTGTAGGTCTATAATCTTGTCCCTCACATCCTTGGACAGCTCTTTGGTGTTGGCCATGGTGGAGAGATTTAATTGCTTCTGTGGACAGGTGTCTTTTATACAGGTAACAAGCTGAGATTAGGAGCATTCCCGTTAAGAGAGTGCTCCTAAGCTCAGCTAGTTACCTGTATAGAAGACAAATGGGAGACAGAAACCTTGCTGATGGCTAGAGGGATCCAATACTTATTCCATTAATTAAAATGCAAATCAATTTATAACTTTTTTGAAATGCGTTTTTCTGGATATTTTTGTTGTTATTCTGTCTCTCACTGTTAAAATAAACCTACCATTAAAACTATAGACTGATCATTTCTTTGTCAGTGGGCAAACGTACAAAATCAGCAGGGGATCAAATACTTTTTTTCCCTCACTGTATACCTTTTACAGGTTAGATAACTCCTCTTATCCTGTAATAATCCTTTAAAGCATTCCAGTCTTGGACAACAGTGAAGGCAGCTATTTGTAGACCAAGCCAATTTCAAGCTTACTGATTCAGCCACCAACACTGCGAAGGCTTATGGCGCAAACAGTACTGGTTTCCTGGTATGTGAAATGTAAGAAAGAAAAGCTTCTGTGTTTTTTAGCAATAAGATCCCAGTCTTTTTTTTCAGTTCACATTAGAACCTGAAAGGAAGAATCAATTGGTAACAGTGAATCACAAATATATTACCCATCAAAATAGCTCTCTGGGCACCTGAAGCACCCCAAAGCAGGCCAAAGAATATACATTTATTTTTCCTTCTACCACGGGGTGGAAGGGAAAAAAATAGCTTGATTCCTCCATCAACACAGTGAGAGTTGATGGGGAGAATCCTTCCCGCTGCACTATTGTGCTCTGTTGGGGGTGAGCCTTCCAGGGTGCCCATACATGGATCAAAATTTGTGTGGTCCCTGATGAACCAGCTGAATTTAAATTAATGTGTGCCGGCTTAAAAGAGTTGAAAAGGAAGAAGGTTTTTTTTTATCTTAATACATTCTATGCATTAGGATAAAAAGCCTTCTGTGTGCTGCAGTCCCCCCAGCATCCCCTAATACATACCAGAGCCCCATCTCTGTACAGCGATGCCCACGAATGTCTCAGCTGCCCGAGACTTACCCTCCATTGGCTGAGACACAGCAGTGGTTCCATTCATTGGCTCCTGCTGCTGTCAATCAAAGTCAGTCAGCCGATCAGGAGAGAGAGGGGGCGGGCCGGGCCGCAGCTCTGTGTATGAATGGACTAGGCTCGGGTGCCCCCAATAGCAAGTTCACCAGGAAGGAGGGGCCATGAGAGCAGAAGAGGGACCCAAGAAGAGGAGGATTGGGGCTCCTCTGTGCAAAACCATTGCAACAGAGCAGGTAAGTATAACACGTTTGTTATTTTTATTGAAAAAAAAAATAGACTTTACAATCACTTTAATAAGGTGATCTCCTTTCCTAATGATGCAATGAGCTCTGAAATCTATAATAGGCCTGTTTGTTATGATGGGAAAGTCTCATACTTCTAGCATCACTCACAATAGCCAGGAGAAGCAGACTGGTGTGTCACTCTGGGAACAGTACAGTATGTCTCATACAGCTGATGAAATGCACCATAATGTTTTATTAAGCAGAGCTCAGATTACACAGCAAATATAAGGTGACAGCCTGAGGCAGGTGTATGAAGCCTATAAGATGGGAGAGAGATTTCTACAAGCATTTTAGAACATAAACAGATCTCTCCTATAGTGGCGGCACACATAAGATGGTAGTTTTATCTCTGTGTGGTAAGTACATACTGTACAGCCAATGCTATTCCTCCACTTGGGGGAAAAAATTTCATTCAGCCAATTGGCAACCTCCCCACCCGCTCCCCGCGTGGAAGAATTGGCGGGTCCAAAGGAAATGCAAGGTGCTCTAAGTGCCGGTTCAACACAGGGGCGGCACGACTTGCAGGTCACCTCACAGAGGCGACCTGCACACGACTTCAGCGGCAACTTGCAAAATGACTTCTGTATAGAAGTCAATGCAAGTCACCTGAAGTCGCCCCAAAAATACTACAGGAACCTTTTTCTAAGTCGGAGCGACTTGCGTCGCTCCTATTAGAACGGTTACGTAGTACAGCACGGGACGCGACTTGTCAGGCGGCTAGGTCGCCTGACAAGTCGCCCCTGTGTGAACCGGCACCAAGACACAGCAAGCATTTAATGCGTATGGATACGGCTAAGTCATTAAAGCTGGTGCCCAACTTGACACTCTGGTTTTTGAAGGTAGAGTACACTACCTGGTTACTTATAGTTAATCCATTAGGACTTACTAATGCTTTGTGTGTCTCACTCCGATGCTTCACAACAGGACACAAGCCTACACTAGTTGTTTAGAGAGCTTTTATGCACACATGTCAGCCCAGAATTACGTTTTCCTTATCCTGAAGCCTCCTAGGATACTTGCATTACATCTACCAGGGAGGCTGCAGGACAAGGCATACATAGTGGGTTCAACGCATCATTGGCAGCTGTCCATCTGAACCTGGAAGAGGCAGCCAGCTGAAGAGGACCAAGATGGAGGAGGAGGAGAAGGAGGAGTAGGACCTGGACTATGTCACCTGAACAGCTGATTGCACCAGGGTAATGCTGGATTCACTGTACAGGTAAATATGTGTTTTGATGATAATCTAGCAATACAGGTCAGAGGGTTGGGGTGTTAAGTTCCACTTTAAGTATGCACGTGACTAGCCAAAGTGTGGAAATTGTCTCATGCTGTATACTTGTCAGCAGGCTGGTACCTGCAGTCAGGACAACATGAAGGATAATGTATTCAAAATACTTCAGAAAAAAAAACATTTAAAAGAAGAAGCACAGCCAAAGCTGTTCTGCACTCCTGTGACCCGTTTTTAGCTGAAGCCCGCTGTCGGCTGATGTCACAAAACCGGTCCAGGCTGGGGCAAGATTGTAACAATCTGGTCGGGATCCACCCACAACCCTGGACTGTCACCTGGCTCAGCCTCTCAGCAAGCCCTTGAGAGCCTGAGCCAGCCGCTCCCGCGCCCTCCACAGCTCAGAGCGCCAGTGAGTGGCAGAGCAGACAGCAGAGACTGACAGTCACCAGCTCTCTGCTCATGGGGCTCTGAAAACCAAGGGATCAGTGGTGTTTGATCGTTTAGTTCTCACCCTCAGAGCAGGTGGAAGACCGATGCTGCATAAACCTAGGTGAGTATGAATCTAAAGAAAAAAAATATATATCCATACGGCCCCTTTCACACTTATACGACTTCAAAGTTGCACGATTTTACCGCGATTTTGGCGCGATTTTACCGCGATTTGCCGCAATTTTACCGCGATTTGGGAGCAGTACTACTTTGCCATGTTTTTGGCATTAACAAATGAAAACATACAGTAGTTGGTATGAATCATAAGGGGGAACTCCACGCCAAGTTTTAAATAAAAAAACTGGCGTGGGTTCCCCCCCAGGGGCATACCAGGCCCTTAGGTCTGGTATGGATTGTAAGGGGAACCCCCTACGCCGAAAAATCGGCGTGGGGGTCCCCCCAAAATCCATACCAGACCCTTATCCGAGCACGCAGCCCGGCCGGTCAGGAATGGGGGTGGGGACGAGCTAGCGCCCCCCCTCCTGGACCGTACCAGGCCGAACGCCCTCAACATGGAGGGTGGGTGCTTTGGGGCATGGGGGGCGCCCTGCGGCCCCCCACCCCAAAGCACCTTGACCCCATGTTGATGAGGACAAGGGCCTCTTCCTGACAACCCTGGCCGTTGGTTGTCGGGGTCTGCGGGCGGGGGGCTTATCAGATCCCGGCCCCCCACCCTATGTGAATAAGTATGGGGTACATGGTACCCCTACCCATTCACCTAGGGAAAAAAGCGTCAATAAAAAACACAGTACACAGGTTTTCAAAATAATTTATTTGGCAGCTCCGGGATCTTCTTCCGACTTCGGGGGTCCTCTTCCGACTTCGGGGGTCTCTCCGGCATCTTCTGCCGACTCCACCGCTATCTTCTGGCGCTCTTTTGCCAGCGGTGGTCCGGACCTCTGGATCGTCTTCCCTCTTCTCTTCCAGAGATGTTGACACGACGCTCTCTCCAGCCAGAATGGTCTCTGTGCGCTCCGCAACGGACTTATATAGGCAGTGACCCCACCCCCTTATGCCGTCACAGTCCCTGGGCATGCTGGGACTGTGACGTTTTAGGAGGCGTGGTCACCTAGTGATGACCACGCCCCCTTATGACGGCACAGTCCCAGCATGCCCCGGGACAGTGACCTCATAAGGGGGTGGGGTCACCGCCTATATAAGTCCGTTGCGGAGCGTTCAGAGACCATTCCAGCTGGAGAGAGCGTCGTGTCAACATCTCTGGAAGAAAAGAAGAAGGCAGAAGTCCGGACCACCGCTAGCAATTGAGCTGCAGAAGATAGCGGAGGAGCCGGCAGAAGATGCGGACACCGGGAGGAGACGGCGGAGAGACCCCCGAAGTCGGAAGAGGACCCCCGAAGTCGGAAGAAGATCCCGGAGCTGCCTAATAAATTATTTTAAAAACCTGTGTACTGTGTTTTTTATTGACGCTTTTTTCCCTAGGTGAATGGGTAGGGGTACCATGTACCCCATACTCATTCACATAGGGTGGGGGGCCGGGATCTGGGGGCTCCCTTATTAAAGGGGGCTCCCGGATTCCGATAAGCCCCCCGCCCGCAGACCCCGACAACCAACGGCCAGGGTTGTCGGGAAGAGGCCCTTGTCCTCATCAACATGGGGACAAGGTGCTTTGGGGTGGGGGGGCCGGCAGGGTGCCCCCCATGCCCTAAAGCACCCACCCCCCCATGTTGAGGGCATGCGGCCTGGTACGGTCCAGGAGGGGGGGGGGCGCTCGCTCGTCCCCACCCCCATTCCTGACCGGCCGGGCTGTGTGCTCGGATAAGGGTCTGGTATGGATTTTGGGGGGGACCCCATGCCGATTTTTCGGCGTAGGGGGTTCCCCTTAGATCCATACCAGACCTAAGGGCCTGGCATACCCCTGGGGGGGAACCCACGCCGGTCTTTTCATTTAAAACTTGGCGCGGCGTTCCCCCTCTGGATTCATACCAGACAGCTGTCAGCACTGCCTGTCGCTCATCGGGAAAGGAAAGAAAAGTTTTCCTTTCCCGAATAGCGAGGCCAGGCTTGTGCTTACAAAGTCGTACTGAAGTCGTGTCTATATTATTCAGGCACGACTTGCATGCTACTTCAGGGTTTAACATTGAGGTCTATGGAGTACAACTCGCATAGAAGTTGGACCAAAGTAGTGCAGGGACTACTTTCAAGTCGGCACAACTTAAAGTCGTGCCAATATGAATGGTAGTCATTGCAAATCATGGAGAATGACTTGTCATACGATTTTGCAGTACAAAATCGTGGGACAAGTCGTATAAGTGTGAAAGGGGCCTACTTCTCTTTTAAGTGGTGCTGGGATTTTAATGCTGAGTTCAGTAGTTCAAGTGCAAAAAAATCTTCAAATGAACTCTCTGGCTCTGGTGAGGCAACTCTCCGCACACCAGCCTCCCTTAAAGGACAGAGAAAAAAAGTGCTAAGTGTAAAGTGTATAATCACTGCGCTAACCCAGAGGATAAAAAATGAATAATAATAATAATAATAATAATAATTTAAATAAATGGTGTGAAAATGTAGCGCTAAAACAAAGTGTAATAGTGATAATAAATCAGTATTAAAACATAATAATGCTCAAAAATGAGTGATTATGAAGTCCAACCAAAGTGAAAAAGGTGAATAACACAAATGATCCAAATGCGATAAAAAGTCCCAAAATAAAATTCAATTGGATGAAACATAAACTAATAAGTCCAACTGTAAAGTGAAGGTCTTGCAGTGTAAAATGATGCCCCTGTAGATGTCCAGTTAGGACGAAACGCGTCGGGCAAGGCTCATCGCTCTCCACATTGCTTTTATCTTCCTGTGATCACTATTTTAATCGTTTGTTGGTTTCAATAAACCTACTTTTTTTTACACTTTGTTTCCTGTGCTAAGTGTACCTAAAGAAAATTGAACCTCTAAAAAAAGCAGCACACTAATAGTCCAAATACAAGACCTAAAAGCATAAGTACTGTAAAATGGGCACGCTAATGAAACTTGGTTGGTTTACAATAATCCCAAACAATAAATAAAATATAAGTGCTAACAATCACAAACTATATGTGTTCAAATCATAATGAATTAACTTGCAGCAATATTAGTGAAAAAACAAATAACACAATTTATGTACAAGTAATAATGACAATGTCCCCAAAAGACAGTGCCATAGAACACTGACTGTAAAGAGCCATTTGCAGTGCTACAGGTAACACTTCAAAACACAGAATATCCAGGACATGTGTCCCAGAGAGCAGCAAACACTCTAACAAACCCACAGGATCTCTAAATTAAAAGAAATCTGAGAACGCCTGGCTGACACAGCCTAGATAGCATGTAGTATCAAGCAACGGCAGCTTGAGCTCACCAACACATGTAATGGAAGAGAAATACACATAGTGTAGTCATTTTGAAAAAAAACAGATTTATTAACTACTTGCTCACCGTCCTATAGCAGTTTTACTGTTACAGGGCGGCAGCTGTGCACCAGATCTGTTCCGCCTGCAGGAGGCGTGTGCCGCTTCTGCTTATTCACAGCAGAACCCAAGCTGCGGGGGCCAGACACTCGATGTCCGCCGGCATCTACCGATTGTCAAGCAGAGATTTAGAACGGAGTTTTGCCTATGTAAACAAGGCAGAGTTCCGTTCTGACAGGAGGGAAGGGATGGATTCTGTGTTCCTGCAAAGCAGGGAATAAAATCCATCCCATCCCCTCCTCTAGTAAAAAAAAAAAAAGCACACAAAGTAAACATAAACACTGTCTAGGTACACATTTAATGCTTTGATCACCCTAGATGTTTAATGCCTTCCCAGCCAGCGTCATTAGTACAGTGACAGTGCATATTTTTAGCACTGATCACTGTATTAGTGTCACTGGTTCCCACAAAGTGTCAAAAATGTTGGTTAGTGACTGACTGTCCATCGCTATATCACAGTCCCGCTAGAAGTCGCTGATCGCTGCCATTACTAGTATAAAAATAAATCAATAAATAAAAATTCCATAAATAATATATCCCATAGTTTGTATACACAATAACATTTGCGTAAATCAATCAATATACGCTTATTGGGACTTTCTTACCAAAAAAAAAGCAGAATACATATTGGTCTACATTTATGAAGAAATTAGATTTTTTTCCTTTTTTTTTTATTGGATATGTTATTTTTTTCCAATTTTTTTTTATTGGATAACAGTAGCAAGATTACAGTATTATCATACAGTCATTTAGGAATCAAAGAACATTGGTTGTTGTGGGTAAGACAAATCCATCGAAAGTTTAAAATCCAGAGGAAGATTCAGTGTTATGCAGGGTAAAAAGATCAACAGTAGTTAAACTTTAGAGTAAATATCACTAAATACCATAGCACGTCTTTCTGTCTTGTGGTAAAAAATAGTCAGGGGAGATTCCATATGCGTGAATAGTGGTGTGGGCGTTTGTATGATAATTTAATCCAAAGGAATATGATGTTGCCAACTGGGTGCTCGGTCTTGAACATCCGATTAGCAACAGGTAGTAAAACGGGGGTCTTAGTGGATGGTGGAAGACACAGAGGTGAAGGCATAGGGGGGGAAAGGCAAAAGAGGTGAGGCGGGGAAGAGGGGATGGGGATGGAGGTGGGAGGTCAAGAAGATTGGTGGGATAGTGGTTATCTCCTCAGTCTCCGCTAATAGTTAAGTGGTTACGGTGAGATATCTTGGTAAGGTGGTGGGAATTTGGTGTATTAGACACCTGGTACTGGAGAGCCACGAATGGAAAAAATCTACATGGGGCCTCCTGAACTCGTCCCTTGAGTAGGGGTGAGAGGCCCATGCCTTCTGGAAAAGAGAAGGAGAAAAAGGGGGGGGTTTGGGAGGGATACATGATGTAATCAGTAAGTGTGTTTATCTTGGGTTGGCAGATCATGGTAAGGGATTAGTCCATTAATGTCAGATATCTCTTGGTTGTTCGGAAGTGGTTCCAACAGGCCCATGTCTTTGAGTATTTAGCTGGGGAGTCTCGGGCAATGAAAGCGAGTTCTTCCATTTCAGCTATTCTGTTATTTGTTTGAACCATTCTGGGATGGTCGGTATATGAGGAGAGCCCCAATGTCGGGGAATGCACATTTCGGCTACATTGATTAGAGGTAGGATTAATGTCTTACGATAAAGGTGTGCTGGTATATCAGAGTGATGAAAAAGGCATTGGGCTGGGATATGATCTAAAGCATATGTGGATATAGACTCTGTAAGTTCTCGGACTTGTTACCAAAATGGTTGGATTAATGGGCATGACCACAGAATGTGTAACAAGATGCCTGGTTCTCCGGCGCATCTCCAGCATTTGTTGGGAGAGGAAGGATTGTGCTTGTTTAGAATCACTGGGGTTCTGTACCAGCAAGTCAGGGTCTTGTAATTGTTTTCTTGAATGGAGACATTTAGGGAGCCTTTATGCACAATCGTAAATATACGTTCCCATTGGTTGTCTGATAATTCTAAGTGTGTTTCCTTTTCTCATGTTGTGTAAGCCTTTCCAGCCTTAGGGGAGATAACTGCAAATAGCATGGTATAGATACTGGAGATCAAATGTTGTTGGGGGCTAGATTGGGAGCATAAGTGTTCAAATGGAATGAATGTTCGTGACATGGAGGAATCATGATTGATCCCTTGTAGGAAGTGACGGATTTGAAAGTAGGTCCAGAGCGGAAGAGGGTTGTGGGTGAGAGTAGGCAACGCGAGACGTTCTAGAAGAGAGCCCTCGCGAAAAAATTGATGTGCTAATATTTCTGGGTGTTTCCATTGATTTGTTAGGAATTGTGCGGACATACCAGGGAGGAAGGCAGGGTTACGTCTTATAGGAGTTAAGGATCCCGTATTGGATATGGTTTATAGCAGAAAGTAAAAAAAAAAATGTATTTAATTTTTTTTTTTTTAAATTGTCTGTCTTTTTTTGTATATAGCGCAAAAAATAGAAAACCGCAAAGGTGATCAAATACTACCAAAAAAATACTCTACTTGTAGAAAAAAGGACATACATTTTATTTGGGTACAGCATCCCACGAATGCGTAATTGTCAGCTCGAGTAACGCAGTGCCGTATCGCAAAAAGTGGCCTGGTATTGAAGGAGGGGTAAATCTTCTGTAGGTCAAGTGGTTAAAAAGCCACTCATGTACATAAAAACAAAGAAAAGCCAGAAGAAGAAAATCCAAGATGGCCACCACAGCACTTCTGGCAGATGTGACATCACCACAGTGGGGATTGGTGACTAAAGCTGCCGAGTTTAGTGTGCAGCAGCTGCCCGGGGCAGTGTGAACGGGCGCATACACTATTCCTTCCCGCACTCATCTCATACAGGCAGTTGCAGTTCTGCTTACATATATAGTTATTTTTGCTTCTCTTCAAAGGCTGCCATGGAGCACCTTGAATCATTTCTGAGCTTTGGAGCCATCACACATTCTATCATTTTAATTCTGTGTGCCTCTAAACTCTGCATTTGTTTTTTTTATCTCTTGCATTCTTTTTATCCTAGAAGAGGAATGTGCGTGTATACAGTACATATGTATATGAGTGCATTACAAACAATTAAAGGCATTTGAGACTCTTTCTTTTGTGGTGTATAAATGTATATAACAGTGGGAGAGTTAGGACAATGCCCACAGCACACAAGATACAACGTCTTCTTGTCAGATTTTACACTATATGAAGACCTTTCAGGGCTGGATGTGTGCTGGCTTCATACATATGTTATAAGGACTTTAGTGGTAAGATCTCCATACCCGAGTTCCCGGCTCCACCCACCCATTGCCATCATTTTCATGCAGCAGAACTGCAGGGGAGTGACCTTATTCCTGGAGGGCTTAAGAAACATTAGAAGATAGAAGGTTACTGAGCCTACCGACATCCACCCCATAATTGTGTACTGTTTGGATGGACTGATCCTTTAACACCCTCAGGGCTAAGTTTGTGCCTAAAGCCGGCCACAGATGGATCGAAATTTGGTCGGTTCATCAGAAACCAACCAAATTTTGATCCATCTTTGGGTAGCCTGGTTGTACTGAAATCAATTGTTCGACTTCAGTACAACCAGTCTCCCTTTTTTTTCCCATTCGATCATTGCCTGCAGCTATAGCTCATTGTATGCTGATCATTGTATTCTGGGATAAGAGAATGAAGGGCGCTTCTGGATAGCAGCATCTAACCAGAGGAGGTGTCCCTAGAAGAGCAAGTGTAAATCTGGCTGGTGAAGTTCAATTCGGGGCACTAAGGCAGCACTTCAAGGGGGAAAACAACAAATCTGAGGAAAAAATAAAAAAGAAGGAAAAATATATATATAAAAAAGAAGGCGCCTCTAAGTGCAGAAACACCATGACTTTATTGCCAAAGGATAAAAAACACTTACTAGAGCTCTGAAGTTAAAAGGCTCATCATGTTTTTAAGAGTCCAGCAGTAATAGTAGTCCTGGAGGAGTCCAATCCATAGCGAGGTGTAGAGTATCCCAGCTTCCCGCAGCTTCCCTCTGCTGGATGGCTGGGATACCCTACACCCCGCTGTGGATTGGACCCCTCCAGGACTACTATTACTGCTGGACTCTTTTAAAAACATGATGAGCCTTTTAACTTCAGATCTCTAGTAAGTGTTTTTTATCCTTTGGCAATAAAGTCATGGTGTTTCTGCACTTAGAGGGGCCTTCTCTTTTATCTTTGATCATTGTATTCTGACTGAGGGAAAACCTCCCGCTGTCAGAATACAATGGCACACAGGGAGGGATTTCCCCATCAAGATGGACTGTGTCGATGGGGGAATTGAGCAACTTTGCACAATGTTTTGCCTGCCTTAGTAGTGATTTTAGTTTGAAGACTCAAACCCTATTTCAGTGAATATGTGAACTATAGTGGTGCACCGAAATGAAAATTACGGTGCCAAAACCGAAAATTCAGGATGCACTTGGTTGAAAACCGAAACCAAAATGGACAGTTTTTTAAAGAAAATTTTAAAAATGAATTAAATATGGCTGGGGTTTTTGCATTGAAGTCAAGGGGATGGATTTTTTTCATCGAAGTCAATATGGGGCATTTTTGCAATGGAGTCAATAGGGTGCTTTTTGCATTGAAGTTTATGGGACGTCATTTTGCATTGAAGTCAATGGAGGAGCACTTTTTGCACTGTAGTTAATGGGACGCGATTTTGCATTGAAGTCAATATTTCCTCCTCAGCGTTCCCCTTCTCATGACTTTACCATTGAGATCAACGGCACAACCATTGGTCCCTCTGCACATGCCAGGGTGCTGGGTGTAATCCTAGACTCTGACCTCTCCTTCAGCTCCCACATCCAATCGCTGGCTAAATCTTGTCGCCTTAACCTGCGCAACATCTCCAGAATTCGCCCCTTCCTAACCAACGACACCACAAAACAACTTATTCACTCCCTCCTCACTGACCTTCCTTTACACAGGCTATCCCCACTTCAGTCTATTATGAATGCTGCTGCCAGACTCGTACACCTTACTAACCGATCCGTGACTGCTGCCCCTCTCTGCCAATCCCTTCACTGGCTTCCCCTACCCCACCGTATAAAATTATAAATATTAACCACAACATATAAGGCCATCCACAACAATTGCCCCCAACTATATCACCAACCTCATCTGCAGATATCACCCAAATTGTCCTCTCCACTCCTCCCAGGACCTCCTGCTCTCTAGCTCCCTTGTTACCTCCTCTTATGCTTGCCTTTAGGACTTCTCCAGAGCCTCTCCCATCCTCTAGAACTCCCTGCCCCAGTATGTCCAATCAGCTCCTACCCTGTCTGCCTTTAGGCGATCTCTGAAAACTTACCTATTCAGGGAAGCCTACCTCACCTCCACCTGAAGCTATTACCTTTTGTGCCACCTCCCCCGCTTTAGATTGTAAGCCATGAGCAGGGTCCTCCGATTTCTTCTGTATTGAACTGTATTGTAATTGTCCTGTCCCCTTTTTATTGTGAAGCGATGCGTAAGCTGTTGGCACTTTAACAATAAAAATAAGGGGAGCTATTGCATTGAAGTCAATGGAATGCGATTTTGCATTGAAGTCAACAGGGGGCGTTTTTGCAATGAAGTCAATGGGATGCAATTTTGCACTGAAGTCAATGGGTCGCGATTTTGCACAGAAGTCAACAGGGGCGTTTTTGCAAAGAAGTCAATGGGATGCTTGGATGTCAATAGGGGGCGTTTTTGCATTGAAGTCAATGGGACACGATTTTGCAATGAAGTCAATGGAACGCAGCATGCCATTATCAGCACTTTTTTTTCTATCGGCAAAATGCTGATAACCCTATTTCGGTGGCCGATATATCCCTAGTGAACAAGTGCATATCTGTATGCATTACTATTTTCTTAGATGACCACTGTCATATGACAGTCCGGGCCGGTGCTACCACTAGGCAAACTAGGCAGCCGCCTAGGGCGCACTGCTGCCTAGGGCGCCCGGTCTCTTTTCTCTGCAGCAAGCAACTAAGCCTTAGCAACAGCAGGCAGCCGCCGCTCCTTTTGCACATTCATTGATGGGCGCTGGTGAGGCTGCCATTGACGGGCGCTGGTGAGGCTGCCATTGACAGGCGCTGGTGAGGCTGCCATTGACGGGTGCGGGTGAGGCTGCATTTGACGGGTGCTGGTGAGGCTGCCATTGACGGGCGCTGGTGAGGCTGCATTTGATGGGCAATGGTGAGGCTGCCATTGACGGGCGCTGGTGAGGCTGCCATTGATGGGCGCTGGTGAGGCTGCCATTGACGGGCGCTGGTGAGGCTGCATTTGACGGGCGCTGGTGAGGCTGCATTTGATGGGCGCTTCATTAAAAAGGTGGGGTATACATAGGCAGGGCAAAGGGGGTGGGGTCTGGGGTGGAGCCAGGGGGGGTGACAAAATGAGGTTTCGCCTATAGTGTCAAAAATCCTTGCACCAGCCCTGATGACAGTGATCATCAGTTGAAAGTAGCAGTGTTCAGCTGCCAGGACCTTTAATATAACCCAGCCTGGCTCCAGCAGACATACAGTACATACTTGCATGTATATCAAGCACACCTGCTCCTTGGAGTTGCTCATCCATGTTTTTAGGTCGGTTCACACTGGGGCAACACGACTTCAGCGCGACTTTGCACGGCGACTTCGACGCGGCTTCGACGCGACTTTAGCAAAATACAAGGCGACTTGAAGTCGCCTCCATGACAGGCGACTTCGCCTGTGGCCAATCAGCTCTCTGGGAGGGAGGGGGGGAGGGAGGGGTTTTCCCTGCAAAGTCGCTTGACTTTACAGAGAGATCCGACTTGGAGGCGACTTCCATAGATTTCTATGGTACAGGTCGCCTACCAAGTCGGATCAAAGTAGTACAGGGAGTACGCTCTTTAGTCGGAGCGACTTCAGTAGCGTCTATTGAGACGCTAGCGTTCACTCCCATTCAAATTATTTCTGGGGCGACTTGAGGGCGTACAAGTTGGATCCCAAGTCGCCCCAGTGTGAACCGAGCCTTACGTGTAGATTTTCCCTCTCTAGCATGAAGGCAGGGTAGATGACACGGTGGACTTCCGCCAACTAATAGCAAAGTCAGGTAATATCTTTGTTACACTTGTTGCGACTGCTGGCCACGACAATCAGCCATTCAGTGATCAGGAAGGCACAAATGCCTCACACTCTCCAGATCTCTGCTAAACTGGGTCTTGTGACCCCCTAACTACAGATTATCGGGCTGGTGCGACCAGTTCATTTGCAATGCAGATGCACCTCTAAGGGAGTTTCAAGGAACAAGATAGAAGGACGTGATATAATCCGACAGTGATTTTCCTCAAATCCTTTAATGTGCATTATACACCCTTAATTATCTAGAAGCAAATTATAGCTTTAATGCCATCTAATTAACTCATAACAATGGGACAGCAGAGAAATAGGACTGCTTTTAAGAAAACATAAACTATAAAGTATTTGCAGTAAGTACAGATTTTCAGTTATTACAGCCATATTTACCTGGGAGCAGTTTCATGCGTTGACTTGCTTGCTGTTCCATAAATTAATATATAGGATTTCATATACAGATTTGTAAATGTTATTTTTATTGGCCATCTGTAGATCATAGAAATTGATTAGCATCCTTGCCTAATGTTGTGCTGATAAGCTATAGATGGAGAATGGATTATGTTTTCTATCACGGCAGATGGCCACTGAGAGGCAGGTGCAGTCACTGTGCAGCCCCATTAACGTGTCTTTCCAGGCAAAAATCAAACATTCCTACACAGAGTACACCAAATATATGCAGATTAGACTATCCTCCAAGCCTAAAGCCAGGTACACACTATATATATATATTTTTTTGGGGTTGTATGAAAAAAACGAACTGTTCGTTTCGGTGGAAGCCGCTGTACTAACCATGCAAGGTCCTCCCCCCCCCCCCCCCCGTATCCTGATCGTGTCGGCTGGACCGGGCGCATGCGCATTAGGATCTGCACGCCGAGCACGGTGGTAGATAGCCTCAGATGTGCTGCCAGGATCTGGGCAGCTAGATTGAATGTCCACGGCACCCCCTTCCCCTGTCGGGATCTTGAGGGGGTCATAGGAGTGTGGCCACAGTGGAATCCTTATGCTGTATCCATCTTCACACAATGGGGGTTATTTACGAAAGGCAAATCCACTTTGCACTACAAGTGCACTTGAAATTGCACTGAAAGTGCATTTGGAAGTGCAGTCGCTGTAGATCTGTAATGAGGGGAAGTTCTGCTGATTTTATTATCCAATCATGTGCAAGCTAAAATGCTGTTTTTTATTTTTCTTGCATGTCCCCATCGGATCTACAGCGACTGCACTTCCAAGTGCACTTTCAGTGCAATTACAAGTGCACTTTGCACTTTTTTTATTGCCAAATAACCCCCAATGTGATGTTGACCATTGTAGTGTTTTTTAACTTTACTATATTAAATCCGAGTTACACTAGGGCGCTTCACACTTACACTTTTTACGAGTTACACTTTGCGCTCTCTTTTGTGTAAGGTTAGTTTAGTGATTTCCCTTGCTGAGCTGTCCTGTTCTGACGGGGACGCCAGAACACTCTGCCATTGGCTGAGAGCACTGATTGGGAGTCAGTCAGATGCTGGCTTTCCAGCATGCACGCCCGACAGAAGCTGGCCAAACAGACCAACATACACACAGGCCGAATGTTGGACATTTTTTGTTTTTGTTTCCACACATTTGGCCTGTGTGTACGGGCTTTAGCCATTTAAAAAATATTACCTAGTCCTGTCATTTAGATGTTGCCTTTTCTTCTACTTTAGGCTTTGAAGCAGAGTCCATATATGTATTATGCAAATATAGCTGCCCTCATATACACGCATATACAAACAAGGCATGGAAAACATTAACACTCTTTGTTAACCACTTCAGCCCCGGAAGGATTTACCCACTTCCTGATCAGGCCATTTTTTGTAATACGGCACTGCGACGCTTTAACTGACAATTGCGCGGTCGTGCGATGCTGTACCCAAACAAAGTTGATGTCCTTTTTTCCCCACAAATAGAGCTTTCTTTTGGTGGTACTTGATCACCTCCTCTGCGGTTTTTATTTTTTGCGCTATAAACAAAAAAAAGCGCCTCAATTTAAAAAAAAAAAGGGTTTAATTTTTGCTAAAATAAATCTGCAAAAAAAAACTAAAAAAGAAAAACTAAACTTCTTCATCAGTTAAGACCAATATGTATTCTTCTACATATTTTTGGTAAACATAAAAAAAAAAAAAAAAGTGTATATTGATTGGTTTTGCAAAAGTTATAGCCTCTACAGAATAGGGGATTTATTTATGGCATTTTTATTATTATTATTATTTTTTTTTTTTACTAGTAATGATGGTGATCAGTGATTTTTAGCAGGACTGCAACATTGCGGCGGACAGTTCTGACACTTTTTTGGGAGCACTGACATTTATACAGCGATGAGAGCTAAAAATAGCCACTGATTATTGTATAAATGTCATTGGCAGGGAAGGGGTTAACACTAGGGGGCAATCAAGGGGTTAAGTGTTCCCTGGGAGGTGTTTCTAACTGTGGGGGGAGTGTACTGACAGGGAGTAGAGACTAGCCCTTAAATCGTCCGCCGTACAGCTACGGCGATTCATGCAGGGGAGCCAACCTGCCATCGTATGACCGCAGCTGATCGGCAAGGTGTTAAAGGGATAATGACACCTTGCAGGGCAAAGTGACAGAGGGGGAGATTTACTAAAACTGGTGCAAAATCTGATGTAGAAACCAATCAGCTTCCAGGTTTTATTGTCAAACTTGAAGGCTCCTTTCACATTATCGCGTCTCCAAAGTCACATGATTTCCAGTGTGACTTTGGAGCATGACTTTTGGTGCAATTTAGATTCGACTTTACATTTTATGAATCAAACTCACATCAAAAGTTGAACCAAAGCAGTTCAGGCCCCTTTTCAAAGTTCATAGTGCATCAAATTATGTGACAGGAGGTGAAGATCCAATAGGCTAATGTGGGTCTGAGGAAGAGGTTAGTCCTTGAAACGCGTTAGCCTATTGGATCTAGACCTCCTGCCACATGATGTGATGCACTAGGAACTGAACAATGCTGTACCATGTGATCGGCTTTAATTCAAATGCTAATTTGTTATTATAATACTCACCACTTTTTAACAATACAACTATGGTTTTAGGATCATGCACTAGGTCTGTGTGCCCTTTCTTTTTTTTTTTTTCTTGTGGTTCCAGTGTATCAGACGTGACAGCAAGACGTGGCTTATCCATATAAAATCAAGATGGAGATTTAGCATACTCATCCTGAGTGGGCACACTCCCAAGCGCAGGAAAATTTGTGTTTGTGACCATTTGTATTTATCTTTTCAAAGCTGCTGTGACTTTAAGTCGCAGAGATTTGAATGGGTGCCATTGAAAACAATGGTGCGCAATTTGTCAAGCGACTTTAATGTTTAAAGTGTGAAAGGAGCCTTAAAGCAGATCTTCACTGCATCTGAGCACCACAAACCAAACCCCTATTTAATTAATTTTTAATATTCAAAGCAAACTCCCCCATCCATCCATGTCTCCGTGCCTTATTTTGTTGAGAAATCACTTTGAAAAACAACCCCCTAGCATTTCTGGCCATAGCCATCTTGAGTAAGAGCAAATAATTCATGTAGCCTTTACTTTCTGGACTCCATCTGCCCTTAGCTCAAGCATGCATGTAGGAGAGTGTGCTTTGCTGAGAAAACCCCTCCTTCCCTCCTGAAGACTCCTGGGATGTATGACATAATTTGTCTAGGCAAAAAACTAGGAAGTAACTGAAGAAATGTAAAAAGAAAAAAACGTTTAAAAGAAGTAAATATAACACACCTGTTAGAGGGCCTTACGGCTAGATGGTTGCGGGATATTCCCGATTTGGAAAATGAAGACTGGGATGATGTGACCTCCCCTTTCGATCTTTGGTCTCATTAAGAGACCGTTTGAGTCAATTTAAATTGGTGCATAGAGCCTACTTTACACCATACTGACTTCATAAGATGAATCCTATGTGCTCCCTGACTGTTGGCGGTGTGGTATGGCTCTGGGGGACCTCTCACACATCTTTTGGACCTTTCCAAACATAGTAGGTTTTTGGGTGGAAGTGGTGGCTCTGTTAAATACCATTTGATCTGCCCCTTTGCCGGTTTCTATGACTGTATGCCTGTTGGGTTTGGTAGAGGATATTCTTCCTACAGCGGCAGAGCGGACATTTGCTAATATTACTTTGTTCTATGCCAGGAAAGCTATTATTGCCCTGTATTGGAAAATTCCTCTCCGCCCACACTTTTTACATACATACATACACACACACACATACACATATATATATATATATATATATATATACACACACACCTACTGCCATGTGGAACTACACCCACCAGGCCGTGTCATTTATTAACATAGTTCTCTAAATGAAAGAACTACAAGTACAGACAACCTTTGAGGCTGTCGGCTTATAGTTCTCAATAAACAGGGCGCTGTTGAATGCTGTGGTAGTTCATTGTCTCGTCCTGTCAGTGTGCAACTCCCTGCTTGTATGAGGTACAGGCAGACAGCTTATACAGACAGTCGGCAGGAGTCCTGCATTGCACCTGCGATCAGCAAAGCTTTGCAGGCATCTTGTAAAAAAAATAATAAATGTACATTTTTTACTTGGAAAAAGATGTGCATTTATTATTATTATTATTTTTTTTTTTATAAAGGTGAACTTATCTTTTACCTGAACAAGCTGAAGATAGAAGACGATTGGCTACCATGCACAGCTGCACCAGATTCTGAGTGCTCCAGTTTTAGTAAATCTATCCCAGTGCATATGTGGCGTAGGGGCAGGTAAGTAAAACTGCTTTTTGTGGCCCTCAAGACATAATTGAGCAGAATTTTTCCTTCAATAAACAATATCTTTAATGGCCCTGTAATCTATTTTTAATGAAATAATTTTGGGGAATGAAGTGGTTCACATCAGCTAAAAATAAATAAATAAATATTAGTCATTTGTCGATTTGGAAAAGGCTGAGGGTAACAGAAAGGACTTTTTTGAGTTCGGAATACATAACTGAATAGAATTTTATTCGCTGCCAAAGCAGTCTTTGCACCTAAAAAAATCATTTTAGACCTGAAGATTACATAAAACCCTCAAAACATGATATATTTTCTGAAAGCAGATACGCTGGAGAATAAAATAGTGGTAGTTCCAATGTTTTATGTTACATGATATTACTACAAAGGTCTGTAATTTAAAATTTCGGGTAAAAATACACTAAAAATTAACTTTAGTCCATGTAAACGCAATAAGTTACCCAATTTTGTGGTAAAATATAAAAGATGAGGTTGTGTCGAGTAAATCGATACCAAATAATATGTCAAACCTTAAATTTGCATGCGCCCGTGAAATGGCGAGAAACTTCAATGCCTTATATTTTCCATAGGCGGTGCTTTAAAAGCCCACTATAGGTCATCAGTTCAGCATTACACAGAGGAGGTCTTCTGCTAGAAATATTGCTCTCGCTCCGGTGTGCATGACGATATGTAACTTGTATATAGCAACTCTACGGTTCTGGGAGTAGGCGCCTCGTCCGGTTAAGTTTGTACATGTACATTTTATATGCTTGAGTGTGACTTTACATTTTTACAATTCATTTTTATTTTTTTTCACAGGTTACTGGATTTACGGCAGGGAAAGAGTTAAACCAGAGTTTAGTGTCACTTTAAGACTGATGTTTAATCTGCTTATATTTTCATTACATTCCTTATTTGTGCCCCATTGATTTAATCACTGGGTTTCTCTGCTTCTATACGCAATGTCAGCAGATCATGGCTGGTGGGAGGGACTGGCAGGGTGCTGTATACATACCTAACATCACAGTGCCCTGCCTCAGAGTACTCTTTTCAAGATGTAAGCAGTAGGCTGGCTCCTGGTAGGAGTTATGCAAATATCAAAATGTCTTGATGGGTGGATATCAGTCTGGAGAAATGGGTGTTCCTAGGTAGGCTGTATTTCCATGCAGGCCAAACATGTGCGGCCGAGCCTTCATGATTGAAAAAACTGAAACCCAATGAATGAAAGGGGCAAACCAGGGACAGCCAAGCTGGGGAAGAAAGCACTAGATCAGGGATATGCAATTAGCGGACCTCCAGCTGTTGCAAAACTACAAGTCCCATCATGCCTCTGCCTCTGGGTGTCATGCTTGTGGCTGTCAGAGTCTTGCTATGCCTCATGGGACTTGTAGTTCTGAAACAGCTGGAGGTTCACTAATTGCATATCCCTGCACTAGATGATGCTGGATGTCCTCCAGCCAGGAAATGAAATGGGCTCTGACTTGTTGCAGATTCTAATACTCGCGCTATGCAGTGAAATCATAGTAAGCATTTTTGACACAGCAAAAGAGCCTGTACCACTGTGCAAGATTGAAAGTAGGACTGGAGTTCAACTTTAGTCTACCTAACTTTCAAAAAAGTTATAAATTGATTTGCATTTTAGTGTAGGTTAAACATTTTTTTGTGGCTGCGCTTGATTCGTTTTTCAGGCACGTTTTGCAGTGCATTTTGCGTTTTT
Source organism: Lithobates septentrionalis (assembly GCA_037952835.1). Taxonomy (NCBI): domain Eukaryota; kingdom Metazoa; phylum Chordata; class Amphibia; order Anura; family Ranidae; genus Lithobates; species Lithobates septentrionalis. The sequence goes on from JBBDGP010002111.1 coordinate 47,267, forward strand.
AAACCCACTTTTTTTTATGCATTTTTGCATGCAGTTTTTATGCATTTTACGTTTTTTTTTCTTTTAAAGTGGTTGTAAACTCTGTTACATTACTTGTACCTACAGGTAAGTCTATAGTTAAAAAAAGAAAAAAATGGCGGGAGAAGTCTCCGGGCTCCTTATTTAATAAAGGACTTGTCAAAAATCGGCTTGTATTTTGTTAACATTTCACATTTTTATTTGGTGAAGGGCTAGGTGTACAATGTACCCGATACCCATTCACACGGGGGGGGGGGAAATCTGGGGGGCCCCTTGTTAATGGGGGCTTCCAGATTCCGATAAGCTTGTCCGCAGACCCTGACAACCACCGAGCAGGGTTGTCGGGAAGAGGCCTTTGTCCTCATCAACATGGGGGCAAGGTGCTTTGGGGTGGGGGGGCGCAGAGCACCCACCCCCCCATGTTGAGGGCATGCGGCCTGGTATGGTTCGGGGGGGGGGGGAGACAGGCGGTCACTCGTCCCCTCCCTTTCCTGACCTACTGGGCTGGCATGCTCGGATAAGGGTCCGGTATGGATTTTGGGGGGACCCCACGCTCTTTTTAAAAAAAAAAAAAATTGGTGGGTGGGGGGTCCCTTCCGAATCCAAACTTGACCCCAAAGGGCCTGGTATGGCCCTGGGGGGAACCCCACGTCGTTTTTTCCGTGAATTTTTTTGCCGGCAATTTTTTTTTTTACATTCAGCTTTTAGCTGGGAAGCCCGCCAACAGCTGATGACTCATCGGTTGTTAAGGACGTGGCGTCCAGCTTCCTGGCCCCCTGCTTAGCAACCAGCTATATAAAGTGTTAAAAAGAAAAAAACGCAAAATATATCAAAAATTGCGTTTCTGGTGCGATTCCATTGAAGTCTACTACCCGCAAATCACAGGAAAAGAAGTCCCGACCCTTTCCAAAAACACACTGGACGCAAAACACATAGATGTGAACTAGCACCATAGGAAACTATGTTAAAAGGACTGTAGTGTGTTTCTGCAAACTGCAAAACGCACTAAAAAAAAAAAAAAAAAAAAACACATAGGTGTGAACCTAGGGTTAATGAGTGAAATAAGTATTTGATCCCGGCAGTGGCAGCCCGTCCATTAGGGGCACCGCCCCCTCTCTCCAGGCCACCCCCCTATTTGCAATGAATAGATTCACGCGTAGCATGAATCTGTCCACGGCTAGCGGGGCCCCCACTATTCATGCATCCAGCCCCTTACAGGGCACCGGGTGCATGAATTACAGCAGCGTTTTTTTTTTCCCCGCTCTCTAATTCCCTTGTCTCCTCCTCCCCTCCATGACTTTTCCCCAGCCTCACCCATTCTATTGAACTCCCTACCCCCAATCTGTCAAACTATCTCCTACTCTGTTTGCTTTTAGGCAATCCCTGAAAACCCTCCTTTTCAGAGAAGCCTATCCTACCCACACCTAACAACTGTATTTTCATTTTCTCCATCAGATTATCCCCCACAGTTATTACCTTTTGTATCACTTGACCCTCCTTTCAAGATTGTAAGCTCTAATGAGCAGGGCCCTCTGATTCCTCGTGTATTGAATTGTATTGTAACTGTACTGTCTGCCCCCATGTTGTAAAGCGCTGCACAAGCTGTTGGTGCTATATAAATCCTGTATAATAATAATAATAATATGAATAATAATAATAATGAGAAAGGCTGTGCGAATGCAGCGAATATCAATCTTTTGAACACCGGCCCTAATGAAGCCACACCTTAAAGTGACACAAGAGATAAAATAAGCCTCATTTTCCATCAGCAAAGCTGTAATCATTTCCATGTTCTGCCAATAACAACCTCCTTTTCATATAGACTATCCTGGCATCCGTCCACACTATTAATATTATTGGAACAGTGCCAAGGAAGACAATAAGTTATGTGATGTGCAAACACATATTGTAAAGCCACGGACCAATACAAAGTCAACAGAAAATAATTACTATAATCACAAGGAACAATGACACATGTTTCAGTAAATGCTAGAGTGGAGGATTATGGGAATTTTTTTTTGCGGATACACTTTATTGCAGTCTGTAGGCACCCCCACCCCTCAGAGCTATAACTGTATCCATACACCACTAAATCCAGCTACAGCCAAGTTTGGTTAGATGCCCAGGAAGGGTAATGAACCAAAGAAAGGATTAAATCATCCTTACTTTAAATGCAAGTGGAGCATTAAATGGAAACTATAGTTAATGTACAAAGTCTGAAAGCTGAACTTCAAGGACAGCTTAAAAGATAAAGAAATTAAAAAAAAAAAAAAAAAAGCTTGATAAAATGATAATTTAGATAGCTTTTGGATAGTAAATGTTTTTATTTAAAAATCTTCACCAAATGGTAATATTGGCAGGTCTTAAAGTGGTTGTAAACCCTTACAGACCACTTTGACCTACAGCTAAGCCTAGATTAAGGCTTACCTGTAGGTCCAGGAAACATCTCCTAAACCTACACGGTTTAGGAGGTATTTGCAAAAAGACAGGCACAGATGTCTACGGCGCATGCGCGGTAGACAGTGGCACGCAGGCGCACTTAGCATACCGCTGCTAACGGCGATATGCCATTAGTGGCGGCTCCGTGCGCATGCGCGGGAGTGACGTCATCGCAGCTCCGGCCAATTACAGCGAGCCACGATACCCGGAAAGTAGATGGACGCTCCGTAGCAGAGGGGACAGCGGTGACATCGCAGGCTCCTGTGTCAGGTAAGTGACACATAATGGGCTACTATGCGATGCAATTTTTCAATCCCTATATACACTACCGTTCAAAAGTTTGGGGTCACATTGAAATGTCCTTATTTTTGAAGGAAAAGCACTGTACTTTTAAATGAAGCTAACTTTAAACTAGTCCTAACTTTAAACAAATATACTCTATACATTGCTAATGTGGTAAATGACTATTCTAACTGCAAATGTCTAGTTTTTGGTGCAATATCTACATAGGTGTATAGAGGCCCATTTCCAGCAACTATCACTCCAGTGTTCTAATGGTACAATGTGTTTGCTCATTGGCTCAGAAGGCTAATTGATGATTAGCAAACCCTTGTGCAATCATGTTCACACATCTAAAAACAGTCTAGCTCCTTCCAGAAGCTACAAAACTGACCTTCCTGTGAGCAGATTGAGTTTCTGGAGCATCACATTTGTGGGGTCAATTAAACGCTCAAAATGGCCAGAAAAAGAGAACTTTCATCTGAAACTCGACAGTCTATTCTTGTTCTTAGAAATGAAGGCTATTCCATGCGAGAAATTGCAAAGAAATTGAAGATTTCCTACAACGGTGTGTACTACTCCCTTCAGAGGACAGCACAAACAGGCTCTAACCAGAGTAGAAAAAGAAGTGGGAGGCCGCGTTGCACAACTAAGCAAGAAGATAAGCACATTAGAGTCTCTAGTTTGAGAAACAGACGCCTCACAGGTCCCCAACTGGCATCTTCATTAAATAGTACCCGCAAAACACCAGTGTCAACATCTACAGTGAAGAGGCGGCTGCGGGATTTTGGGCTTCAGGGCAGAGTGGCAAAGAAAAAGCCATATCTGAGACTGGCCAATAAAAGAAAAAGATTAAGATGGGCAAAAGAACACAGACATTGGACAGAGGAAGACTGGAAAAAAGTGTTGTGGACAGATGAATCCAAGTTTGAGGTGTTTGGATCACAAAGAAGAACGTTTGTGAGACGCAGAACAAATGAAAAGATGCTGGAAGAATGCCTGACGCCATCTGTTAAGCATGGTGGAGGTAATGTGATGGTCTGGGGTTGCTTTGGTGCTGGTAAGGTGGGAGCTTTGTACAGGGTAAAAGCTAAGGAAGGCTATCACTCCATTTTGCAACGCCATGCCATACCCAGTGGACAGCGCTTGATTGGAGCCAATTTCATCCTACAACCGGACAATGACCCTAAACACACCTCCAAATTGTGCAAGAACTATTTACAGCAGAAGCAGGCAGCTGGTATTCTATCGGTAATGGAGTGGCCAGCACAGTCACCAGATCTGAACCCCATTGAGCTGTTGTGGGAGCAGCTTGACCGTATGGTACGCCAGAAGTGCCCATCCAACCATTCCAACTTGTGGGAGCTGCTTCTAGAAGCGTGGGGTGCAATTTCTCCAGCTTACCTCAATAAATTAACAGCTAGAATGCCAAAGGTGTGCAATGCTGTAATTGCTGCAAAAGGAGGATTCTTTGATGAAAGCAAAGTTTGATGTAAAAACAATGTTATTTCAAATACAAATCATTATTTCTAACCTTGTCAATGTCTTGACTCTATTTTCTATTCATTTCACAACGTATGGTGGTGAATAAGTGTGACTTTTCATGGAAAACACAAAATTGTTTGGGTGACCCCAAACTTTTGAACGGTAGTGTACATGTCCAGTATAACATGCCTGCCCATAGATGGGCTGAGTCTTGGCCGATCCCTGCTGAACCAGCTAAAATTCAATCCATTGGTGGCAGTCTTTAGATTGATGACACCACACCACCCCACTCCAAATCCTCAAAGAATACCCCTTGATCTGTATCATTCTGTACTATCACAATAACCAGACACTGCATTGTCTTTCCTTGCTTGCCACTGTATTGTTTGGGATTTTTTTCCTAAATATGCTGTGGGCTACATATAGCCTTGTATTATTTTTACAGAAGGTGTAAACGGACAAGGGGAAAAGAGGGAGAAAAAAAGAAGAAGACGTGGGTAGATAACAGGAGCTCCCCCTTTCCATTAAAAAAAATGCCTTATATTCCGTGAAAATATTACAAGTTTTTCTTGTGACTGGACTAGAGGAGAGGATGAACATGAGCTCTTAATTGTATAAAAGCCAGAACTCTCACCCGCAGTACAGGCAAAAAAATCGCTGTGTGTGGTATTCGGAATGAAGTTATGATTTTTACAGTAAACAGCAGCAATCTGGACCTATGATAGTCATTATTAGAGGTTTTCAAAGAACCCACGGTGGGCTAAGGTTGGGCTAGAAAATCAGAGGGATGAAATATAAAATAAATATAAAGTATAGTGAAATACAACAAGCTGCCAGCACTAAAAAGTCAAATACAAAAACTTCAAGTGAATACGCATAAAGGTGAGTGCTGCGCTATACAAACAAACAACTAATTTTGAAAAAATTACTTTACGTGTTGTTTGTTTGTATAGCACTGCACTCACCTTTATGCATTTTTAGAGGTAACTTATTTGACTTGTAATGTTTCCCCCCCAAAATGTTTTTTTTTTTCCCCTGGAGTTCTGCTTTAATTAAGCTTTAATCAAGCAAGCCAAAAGGACATAGTAGAATGATGTAAATAGAGGAAGCAGGTTAAAACTCTCTGATAAGGTAGGCATGGGGGGGGGGGGGGGCAGGCAGTAAAATTAGGAGGAACTTTTCTTTTAGCTGTAAATGTCCACTTCAAGGTCATGTGAATAGGAGTTGCAATAGTAGCACTCTGGGTTGGTAACCTGATCGAGATCTTTAGTAGATGTAAGTAAAAAAAGTTGCCAACTGTCATAAAAAGTGCAAAGCTGCCGTAGGTCATGTGGTGCAAAAATAGGATTTTTTATTACAGCTTACCTGTAAAATCCTTTTCTTTTGACGGACATCACGGGACACAGAGCCATAGTAATTACTGATGGGTTATAGGGTATCACTAGGTATTGGACACTGGTCACACCCTAATCAGGAAGTTCAACCCCCTATATAACCCCTCCCCTTCCAGGGATACCTCAGTTTTGTAGCAAAGCAGTATAGGTGTATTAGAAGAGGGGCGGGACCTCTGTGTCCCGTGATGTCCGTCGAAAGAAAAGGATTTTACAGGTAAGCTGTAATAAAAAATCCTATTTTCTTTTCTCGGACATCACGGGACACAGAGCCATAGTAATTACTGATGGGATGTCCCAAAGCAATGCCAACTGAGGGGGGGGGAATCACAACCAAGTAGGGTGCTATCAGACCTGAGGACCCTGTACCGCTGTCTGCAGCACACTACGCCCAAAGGCGATATCCTCATGCCTTCTCACATCCACCTGATAAAATCTGGTGAATGTATGAACTGAAGACCAGGTTGCGGCCTTGCAGATCTGAGCCATAGAGGCCCGGTGATGCACTGCCCAAGAAGCACCAATAGCCCTTGTGGAATGTGCCTTGATCTTAAACGGGGGAACCTTCCGTTTCAAACCGTAAGCTTGAATAATCAACTGTCGAATCCATTTAGAAATGGTCGCTTTTGACGCTGCCTGTCCTCTATTGGGACCCTCCGGCAGCACGAACAAGACATCCGTCTTGCGAATCTGAGCAGTTGCCTCCAGATAGGTCTTGACTGCTCTTACTACATCCAAAGAATGTAATGACCTTTCTTCCGAAGAACAAGGTTCTGGAAAAAAGGAAGGCAGAACAATGTCTTGGTTTAGATGAAAATCTGAAACCACCTTCGGTAAAAAACTAGGATGAGGGCGCAGTACCACTCTATCCTTGTGTATAATCAAGTAAGGCTCTTTACAGGAAAGAGCTGCTATTTCTGATACTTTTCTAGCAGAAGAGATAGCTACCAGAAAAATTAGTTTCCTCGTCAGCAAAACCAAAGGAATCTGACGTATTGGTTCAAAAGGCTGTTTTTGTAACACCGATAGAACCAAGTTCAAGTCCCAGGGGTTTAGGGGCGCCTTAACCGGAGGATTAAGACGCATCACCCCCTGTATAAAGTTTCGGATCAGAGAATGCGAAGCAAGCGGCCGTTGAAACAACACTGATAAGGCCGACACCTGGCCCTTGATGGTACTCAAGGCCAGCTTCATCTCTAATCCTAATTGTAGAAAATCCAGAATTCTACCTATGACATATTTCCTGGGATGCCAACCCCTGGATTCACACCAGGATACATAAGCTTTCCAGACTCTATGATAAATAATTCTGGAAGCTGGCTTCCTTGCATTGATCAAGGTAGATATGACAGGACCTGAAAGCCCACGATTTTTCAGAACGTGGGTCTCAATAGCCCACCCGTCAAATCTAGCATTTGTGAGGCAGGCTGGAACACCGGACCTTGAGCTAACAGGTCTGGGTGTATCGGTAGGGTCCACCGGGAACCCACCATCATCCCTGCTATTTCTGCCTATCAGGTTCTTCTGGGCCAAACGGGGGCCACCAGAAGTGCCGACTTCCCTTCTTGCCTGAGTCTGCGAAGGAGCCGTGGCAGTAGCAGAATGGGAGGGAATGCATAAATCGGTGAGAGCCGATGCCACGGAATCACCAACGCATCCGTCCTGCCTGCAAGAGGATCCCGGGCAACCGGTAGGAAGGATCTCACCTTCTGTAGGTTTTCGGGTATGAGCCATCAACTGAGGCTCTGACGCATCGCATGCGACAGGTGCATTGGAAAGTTTAATGCCTGCACCTTCCTGTTCCAGGTCAACAGAATACTGTGTTGCCACAGTTCTGCTTGGAACTGCGCATAGGGAACTGCTTCGAATGAAGCCACCATCTCCCCCTGCAGCCTCATACAAAGGCGGACAGAAAGACCCTTCTTGGCCCTGACTGTCAAAATCAGCTCCCTTAGAGCAGTGATCTTTGCCTGCAGACACTTCAGTTAAGCAGGAAGACTGGGCACATATAGGCCTGCATCTCTGATGCCTATTGATATCAGAAATTCTCCTCCCTGCAGGATGGAGATTACTGTCTGAATTGATTCCAAACGGAAGGACTGCATCCTTGGGAATCGTTTCAGATCTATCAAATCCAAAATGGGTCTGTCGTCCCCATTTGGTTTTCGGACCATAGAAAGATTGGAACAGAGTCTCAATCCTTGATCCTTTGTGGGAACCCCCACAATGACCTCTTGCGACCAAAGTTGCTTTATCGCTAGAAGGAGCGACTGCTTCTCTTCTGGTTTTCTGGGAACACCTGATCTGAGGAAACGAGGAGAGGGACATTCTTGGAACTCCAGTCTGTACCCTAAGGTTACCGTGGAGATTACCCATCTGTCCTGGAAGTCCTTCTGCCAGGGCCCTGAGAGCTGCAGCAGTCTTTCCCCCCACTCGAGCGAGCGGGGCGCCCCTTCATGAAGAGGTCTTAGTGTCTTGCTTAGAAGACCTTTTCCCACGGATTTCTTGTGTCCCTGGGGTTGACTCTTGTTTCTTGCCCCAGACGGAGGAGACCGTCGTGACTGCCTGGAGGCTGATGCCCCTGGCGCTGGGGAAAGAGTCCGTTTAAAAGAGGGACGCTTACTCTTCTTCTTATCAGGTAAGAGAGTGCTTTTCCCACAGGAGATCCTCTTGATATAATTATCCAAGTCCTCTCCAAACAACCTTTCACCACGGAAGGGAAACCCAGCCAGAAGCTTCTTACATGGTGCTTCGGCTGACCAGTTTTTCAACCATAAGATTCTACGTATATGCACCAACCCAAGCGAGAGGCGAGAGGTTTGCACGATAGAATCTCTAATGGCGTCAACAGCATAACATAAAGCCGCAGGAAGGTTAGCAAACCCCTGGGCCTGCTGTTCAGGCAATACTTTGTTAATACTTAAGAGACCATGTTAAGCAGGTCATCAGACTCCAATCGCTGCTACTGCAGGTTGGGCCACTGATCCTGCTAAAGAGAAAACATCTTTCAATAAGAAGTCCATCCTTTTATCCACAGGATCTTTAAGCATCTGAGCGTTGTCTACAGGACAAGTCAGATTACTATTTACAGAGGAAATGGCCGCATCAATGGCCGGTATTCCCCACCTCTTAATAAACTTTTCTTCCATAGGATAAAGTGTAGAAAACTTTTTCGGCGGAAGAAATCGCTTATCTGGGTGATCCCACTCAGAATAAAGCAGCTTTTCAAGTAAATTATGAACAGGAAAAGCATGTGCTGCTTGGAAAGGTTTCAGTGACCCCAAAGCAGAAGAGGTTTCTGTAGTAGTTTCAGGTAGGGGCAACTTAAATGTGGAGCGGACCAATCCAGTGAGTATCTGCACTAAGACTTTCTCCTCTTGGGAAGTCGCAGAGAGTCCCTCTCCACCTGAATCCTCCGAAGAGGAATCATCTGTCCCATCCCGATCCTCTGAAAGGGATTCATCTCCTTTATCCCAGAGCTCCTCTGACTGAGGGTCTTGGGGAGCAGAGGAAGGCCTTGTGCGTTTTCTTCCACTCAGTGAAGATGTAATCACGGCCATTAGTCTTTTCTCTAATCCAGAAATGGTTGAGGAAAAAACTTCTTGTGTAATGTACACAGGGGCTGAAGTGCCGGCAGCAGATGTAGCCCCTAACCCCAATGGCTCTCCCTGTCCAGCTGCCCCTGGTCCCTCAGGAGGGGATGGTGTAGCAGACAGGGGGTCCTCAGAACCTGAACGAGACCCCCTAGTGCCTCCGGTTCTAGGGGTGCTTGAACCTCTTCTACCCATAGTGCAAAGCAACAAGGTGTGAGGTATCAAAAACGAACACTGCTGAGCGATGTAGTCTGGCTAAAAGCCTTGCTACCAAATGCCCAATCCGGTGTTCTTTAGTGAATGCAGCCTAGGGGAATGCCTGTGTCCCACCTTACATGTGACTGTCAGCTCTGTGTCCCTCCAAGGCTCAGAGCACCTGTACAGTGTGCTTTAAATAGCCATGCTTTCTGGCACTGTGGGCGTCTGGGCACGCTGACGCTGTGCTGACGCCCCGCCCCCCTCCCCCCCCCTCGTTTTTGAAAAACGAGCGCTTCCCGCGCGAGCCGACCCTTCCTGACAAGCCTGAAGGAAGGCTGGGGGAATAAGGAGGAGGCCGGCAGTGATGGGCCCTGCATCGCAATGCGGCTTCGGTGGCGGCGGCGGTAGCGGCTGTGACAGTGCGGTCTCACCCGCCTTACAGCATACCTGAGCCTTTCCCTAGTCTGGGGGGACCATCCCAGCAGAGAAAACCCCCCACCATCTACCTTTGGAGCTGGAGGAAGAGCCTGTGCAGCGGACGCTGAGACAGATCAAGCATGAGAAGGTTTGTGCTCTTGGCCGCCCCCGGTGGTCACAATAGGCACAGCATTAAAGGAAAAGAGCCACTAGAATTAAAATTCTGTGGAATCTCCTCTTACCTTATCCAGGCCGCAGGGTTCAGTTTACACAGACCCAGCCTTCGCCTCTCACGGTGGGCTCCGTTTGTGAAAAACCGTCAGAGACTGGGACCCCCATCAGTAGGGGGATCCTTCAGTTCTGGGCCTGTAAAGCACCTCGCCAGAAATTAGGAAGTTTAAAGCCATTTTCTGATCCGCGGGTCCAGCTCTCTAAAAAGAGAAGCGTTACAGGTAAAACCTCGTTTCTTCGGACACGAGGCCTGGGTACCATCCAATTCGGCCATGAAAAGACACTTTGAATGGATCCGGTCGCCTGGCTTGCCCCAGTATAGGATCTTAGGATATTCCTTTTGGAGCTTCAGCACAGGACATCTTTGCACGTCCAACACCTAAGACACTGGTGTAAAAACTGAGGTATCCCTGGAAGGGGAGGGGTTATATAGGGGGTTGAACTTCCTGATTAGGGTGTGACCAGTGTCCAATACCTAGTGATACCCTATAACCAATCAGTAATTACTGTGGCTCTGTGTCCCGTGATGTCCGAGAAAAGAAAGTTTGATTTTGGCTTGTGTAACACAGAACCCCCACCCGGATTCTTAATATCTTCATTTTCTGGTTAAGTGCAAGAACCTGAATTGGTCAGAGCTTTGCCCCTACAGAAAAGCCTGGCATTCAAGCAAAGCAACGACTAGGAGAGCTTCTCGATCATGTGCACCTCTAGGGACCCGTTTCCTATACTGACTGAATCACTTTAAAGACAACCTGCTTTATACAAAAGACAGGGACTGTCACTAATGACTTACTGAAAATGCTGCTTTTCTGGAAATCATGCTAACTGCCCAACTTCAATACTTTCTTAATAACTGATCAAACAGTAAAATGAAATGCTGGTCAGTAACTAAAGCCACTGGATTGGCATGACAGCCAGCCAACTATAGAAGATAAGGCGTAGCAATTGTATCTTTCACATTTCTCTAAGCAGACTTTCCTTTAAAAAGGGGTGTATATATTGTCTTTATCAATAAAACTTAGTAATAGAATATGTAGAGGCTGCTTGCAAGGGCTGCTATTAAAGTGAACTTGTGTTTTTCCCCTGCATAGGCATAGCCCAAGCTTGCATTAAAGCAGAACTTTAATGCCCCGTACACACGGTCGGACATTGATCGGACATTCCGACAACAAAATCCTAGGATTTTTTCCGACGCATGTTGGCTCAAACTTGTCTTGCATACACACGGTCGCACAAAGTTGTCGGAAAATCCGATCGTTCTGAACGCGGTGACGTAAAACACGTACGTCGGGACTATAAACGGGGCAGTAGCCAATAGCTTTCGTCTCTTAATTTATTCTGAGCATGCGTGGCACTTTGTGCGTCGGATTTGTGTACACACGATTGGAATTTCCGACAACGGATTGTCGGAAAATTTTATAGCAAGCTCTCAAACATTGTCGGAAATTCCTGTGGAAAATGTGTGATGGAGCCTACGCACGGTCGGAATTTCCGACAACAAGGTCCTATCACACATTTTCCGACGGAAAATCCGACCGTGTGTACGGGGCATAAGTCTTTTAAAAAGATCCTGCAAGCACATTGTCTACAGAAATTATTATTACGGCATGTAATATTCACGTATAACGCATAGAGCATGCATTGTATCACACAACTTCAAAAGAAAAAAAAGCAATAACTATCCTCCTCCCTGGAAAATGCACTACAAAGCAAATAAAAATAAAACCAGGATGAGATTAAAAACAAATATGCTGTGAAGTGCAGAAGTGTACACAGGACCTGAAGCTGAGAACCTGATAATATATCTGAAGAGGAAATGTTGGCTTTGTTTGAATGAGCATTTGCCGTTTTTGTACCTGATTGCTGGTCTCATTGATGGCCTCGAGGAGTTTCTCTACAGCAGACTGAAGTCGCCCACTGATATTCAACACCTGAGCTTCCTCTTCTGGGCCGATACCCGTTCCGGGAAAATCTGCTTCCGTCAGCTCCAAGGGGACATCCAGATCTTCCTCAGTGGCTTCTGACCAAAGGACCTCGTCCTTCACCCCGCTACAGGCCTCTGCACCATCAGCATCTAAAAAGAGAACAGCAGCACTTAGGCTCAATTCACATCTATGCAATTCGAATTTCGAATAGAATACATTCAAATTCAAATAGAATAGATAATGAAATAAAATATAAAAGAATAGAATAGAACAGAAAGAATATAATAATATAACCACTTTCCAAAATTCAAATTTCAGATAGAATAAACTCAAATTGAATAGAAAATATTAAAAAAGAAAAAAAAACCAGAATAGAAAATAAAAAAAATAGAATAGAATGGAAAGAATATAACCATCTTCCAAAATTCGAATTTCGAATAGAATAAATTCTATTCAACTGCAATTAGAATGGAATTAGATTCAAATCCGAAAAACTCAAAATCGATTCGACGAAACAAATTCCGAAAACGAATTAAACAAATTTAACTAAATGAATTTATGTAAATAACGAAACAAATGTTTTCATTGTGCACATGTCTAGCTATTATGAGGGGGTCCCAAGCTCCCTGGACAATACAATAGTAAGAGCAAGATTCAGGGACTATGGCGGGGAAATCTGGAATTTTCAAGTACACGGTTGACATGCAGAATAATTGGATCTGAGCTCTCAACATCACGCACATTCTGCCATACAGCCAAAAGTCCAAACACTTATTTTTGGTCAATGGTGGAATCAATATAAAAGGGTGATTTTCTTTTTTATGATGTGCTTATGATATTTTGTATGAGGTATTTATGAAATTCTACAACATTATTCTACAAGTGTGCCCATAGCAATATTGGTTTGCTTCTGGCAACAAGCCTTTCACTCTGTCCAGTGATAGGTCAGAAGATGCACTGATCTAAAAAAGGGTTTGGCGTCCTGCGCCTTTACTTTCAGAAAGCAATGGAAACACTGCCACCCAGTGGCCCACTCACCACAAAACATTGATAAAGTGCTGGTTCACACTGGTGCGATTTCTGACAGGACTTGAGAATTGCATGACAAGGGAAATCACGCTATCCTGCAGCAAAGAAGGTTTCTTACTTTAATGCATAGAATGCATGAAGGTTAAAAACCTTGAGGCTTTAGAACCACTTTAAGTGTAGCTCCCAAGACCACAAACGTCATTTTCTTGCTGACTCAATAAATGATTTAAAAAATAAAACGCAAAAAGGCAAATTCAAATGAAGTCCAGCTAAAACAAAAAGCAATTATTAGCCATGTTTATAAGCAGGTCCCCAAGTCAGTGATGGGATGGCATATCCTCTTTGCACCTAATCAGTATGTATGAACTGGGTTGTGCTAAATTAACAGCATCTGTGCTAAGGAAACTTGGATAGAAAAAAAATAAAAACATTTTTGCTGTCGAAACAAATTGATGAAGTCATGTAACAGCAAGCAAACAATTCATACAACAGCAGGATTTTTATTTGATGTATATAGATCCATAGCTGTGGATCTGATGCCTATTTAGGATGTGATTTCACACAAGCATGACAGCAAGCAGCTGTAGGTAAGACTTTTATTTTTTGACGTATGGCAGCCGATGCCAAGGATCCGTCTGTGCTTCCCTATACACAGCAATTTGTATATAGCATACAGAATTTTTTTTTTTTTTATTGCAATCATTTTTTTTTTTTTTTTTTTTTACAAACAGAATTGCTCTTCATTTAAAAAGATGTATAAAATATAAAAAGCAGGTACATAAAGTTATACTAAGCGAGGTACAGCAGGAGTTATCCCGACAATTTATACAAAACAATACATTGGCCAAAAACCAAAAGGAACACATAAGAAATGATCACCGTCCCAAAAAAGAATAAGAGTACAGTCGCCCCCCCCCCAGGGACAGGGTTGTGTACAATCCACCCATGGTTGCCATATTTTTTTCATATTTCCGGGGACAGTTTCTTTTGATATATGTCAGTTTATACATCGGTAGAACCCCGTTGATGGTCGATTCCCAGGAGGATAGCGTAGGAGAGGGGGAAGCCAACTTAAAGAGTATTTCTTTTTTAGGCGTCTGTTCATCAACATGTATACTAGGGTTGCACTGATGCCACTTTTTTAAGACCGAGTACAAGTACCGATACTTTTTTTCAAGTACTCGCCGATACCGATTACCAAAACTTTTTTTAATGTCATGTGAAAGTGCCACTAATATGCAGAACTGATGGGACGTGGACTGTGTCAATAGTTTTTTATTTCATTTATTTTTACAATTTTTTTTCTATTATTTTGTACAATATATACATACATTATATATATATATATATATAATATATATATATAATATATATATATATATATAATATATATAATATATATATATATATATAATATATATGAGCCAATCCGTATCTATACTATTGAAAACAAGGATCATACTGACATAAGTACAGAGCAGAGGGGTGACCTTATCAGTATGCTGCTGCTCCTTCACTGTCCAAACATAAGCTGAGGATGGGAAGGTGACCAAGCCGTATTGCCTAACTGCAATAGAGAAAAGTATGGTCAACAAACTGGCTGTGTTCTGTAGCAGGGCTGTGGAAATCTCAGGGCTGGCTGCACAAACTACAAATACAAACTCTACAATATAGGTTTCAACTTTAGATTTGGCTAGACTTTAGCTTTACAATTTCTCTTAGGCTAAACAAATTCATACATTCTGATTTCATTTGACCTCCCTTGCTCGAACCACCTAACAAAAGAGGATTTAAAGCCCAGCACCAGCAAAAACAAGCTTTAGTTTTGTTTTTCATATAATTGGGAAAAGTACATACTGTGAATTTTTTATTGCGGTCCGTGACCCTGTTGGTGTGTTTTTGCCTGATTTCCTGCACCTGTGACACTCCAACAGCAGGACAAAAAATATGGATCAGCTGTCACAAGCAATAATAATAATCTGACAGAGGGTTTAACCCCTTCTCAATTTCAATGAAAAAAAAGCATCAGGTTTCAGTCCTCAGAGAATTCTCATCACTTGGTGAAATCTCCCCAAAAGCGCCCCCATAAAAGCAAAAACATGTAAAAAACAACAAAAAAAATAAATAAAGGCTCTATGTTTTCCCCTACACCATCCAAAGCTAAAAAAAAAAAAAAAATGTTTGGACGGAGTTGGGCTTTAACTTTTATTTTATAGCCTGAAGAATGACAAACCTCTATTATTGGATTACAGCAAATGAACATTGATACATCTCATTCTGAATAGGACCACACGGTGCACACTGGCATCAATACACCATGGGTTGTGAGTGTTTTCACAGGTAAGCTCCCATAAAACGGAGGGATCACATGCCGGTGGAGGTGTGTACTCTGCCTTCTTCTTCTTCTTTAGTTTGAGTTTCCAGTATAGAGAATGTTTACTCTCTGGTCCATGTCCACTATGGTTACAATGCATGACTTAAAGAAAAGGGAATTCATCACAAAGCCAAACATCTGCTGCGGAGCCTCTGATAAAAGCGGTCGTAACCTAAAGTGGACTATACCCTCATATTCAACATTAGCTAATATTATTTTGTACCTCCTCCTTTGACAGCGCACATATGGTTCTGTTTTGTTTTTTGGTAAATATTATTTTCTTTATCTTGCAATCCCTGTTAATCCAGCTGTACTGAGATTTGTGGTGCTTACATCATGTGCATGCGCTCCCTGTGCTCTAGCAGGATCATTTGGTTTATATGTATCCATACTACTGGCAACACAAGTGTTGCAGGATTGCCGGCACTTGCGCTTCCGTTACTATGGACACGTGTAAACCAAAATATCCCGCCAGAGTGCTGGGTTTGCATGCGTGGGATTGGCGCGGTAGGATGACACAAGATGGCGGCACAGAAGCATGCATTGAAAGCTAAATTTGTATTTTATAATTGACATTTAGTAAAAACATTTTTAATTGCGCCTTTTTATCACTTTTTAGGATTTGGGTGAAATTCATCTTTAACTGCCAACTATATACTAGTCTCAGGGCAGTAAAGCCGAGCCCATTTAGCTTTATTGCAAAAAAAAAAAAAAAAAGGGCGGGAGAAGAAAATCCAGAAGAGCCCCTTAAGCCTAGAACACACTACACAGCTCAGGTTGGAGCCGCTGTACTAACAGTCTGATGTTGGTACAGCAATCTCACCTGCTGTTCTGTGTTCTGACAGGGGGGACACTTCGGTCAGCGCTCTCGGTCATTATAAGAGTGCTCGTCAGGAGCCGGTCAGCAGACCGTTCTCGGTCATGACCCTTCTATTAAACTGGCCGACGTCGCCCAATATTTGGTCTGTGTGTACTAGGCTTTAGGCTTCATGTACACAGCAAAAATGTTCCAGTGGATTCCTGTGGCTGGACTGACAGATGGATGTGGATAGTGGTGGCAATGACGGGCTCGCAAACGGTGTTGTCTGTGTGCAATTGCACATCCAGCGATAACCTTCAGTAAGGGAAAGATAATTGTTCCTGGATGCCAGCTGTTCCTGTCCAGGGGCTATCATCTCCAGGGCCGGTGCAAAGATTTGTGACACCCTAGGCAAAACATAATTTCGCTGCCCTTGACTCCGCCCCCTTTGCCCTGCCATGTATACGGTGGAGGAGGCAGGTGGAGATTTTTGCAGGGCTTCTCCACCTATTTCTTCAGCCATGGTCCACAGGCCTGCACCTGCGCCTCTGGACCCGGCCTGAAGAAAAATAGTGGTGACACGCCAGCCGTGGTCCGCAGGTATATGGACAGGCTAGGGTAGTATACGAACAGGCTAGGGTAGTATATAGACAGGCTAGGGTAGTATACAGACTGGCTAGGGTAGTATACGGACTGGCTAAGGTAGTATACGGACTGGCTAAGGTAGTATACGGACTGGCTAAGGTAGTATATGGACTGGCTAAGGTAGTAAACGGACTGGCTAAGGTAGTAAACGGACTGACTAGGGTAGTATAGGGACTGACTAGGGTAGTAAAGGGACTGACTAGGGTAGTATAGGGACTGACTAGGGTAGTATACGGACTGACTAGGGTAGTATACAGACAGGCTAGGGTAGTACAGGGGTGGGCTAGGGTAGTACAGGGGTGGGCTAGGGTAGTACATGGACGGGCTGAGTGTGCTGGGGGTCCTGCCGGTCAGGCATGTTGGTCTCGGCGGGACAGAGAAGGTGTACATAGGAGCGGAGTGGGCATACGGCTGGAAGGGTCCTCCTCCGATGAGCGGGGATGTGAAGCGGACAGAGCAGGGAGCTGCTTCTACAGAGCAGGACTGGCTGTGAGTGGCAGTCGGGGGATCCGGGACAGAAACAAAGCAGACTGCTACTTCCAATTGCCGGAGGAAGAACGCGGTCTGGCCAACTGAGCCCAATGTGGATTTGATCATGTACGGCAATCGGTCAGGCTGTGTGCCAGGGCTCAGGATTCATAGCCGGAATCTGATGGGATCGGTGCTGGAATTATCGGACTGTCAGGTGCGGGGACCAGCTTGCTGCATCGGTCCCGATACCCCACTGTACCGATGATGAGGAGAATGGTGCAGGTCAGGACTGATCAGAGGGGCCCTATGAGGGTGAGGAGGAGCGTAAACAGCAGCCCCCAGTTCCAGCTTCACAACTGAACTACCAGGCTTCCATGCCCAAGAACGAGCCAGCAGGACCCACATGCCCCCTAGGCAGCTGCCTAGTTTGCCTAGTGGTAGCATCGGCCCTGATCATCTCTCCCATACCGTAGGTAATTGCTGGCTGTTGGATTACATCAGAACACTGACAGATAGCTGTAGTAGTTGCCAGTGTGCCATTGCTTTGCACAGGTACAACTGTCTGCTTCTACCTGTACATCCAGAGGCTTTTCTAGATTCTCTCCCTACCCTCTTTTTTACTTGTTTGCAATAAAGCTAAACCAGATCGGCTTCACTGCCCTGGGACTAGTAAACAGCTTAGTATTAAAGCAGAACTTCATCCAAATCCTGAATAGTGAAAAAATGGCACAGTTATGAATTTTATTAAATGGCTATTACAAAATACATACCTACCTTTCGATGCGTGCTCACATGATGCATCCTATTGAAATTGCCGTAACTCTCATCTCCTTGCCGCTGGAAAATCTTTGACATGTAAATGGGGCCTTATAATGTAGTACTCCAGAGTGTAATCCCAGAGTTTTCTATTTAGTTTGATAGTACTGGGGGGGTGCATTTTACTTACAACTGAAGCTTTTCAAACCAGCTCTGACTTGCCTAATCTGTTGAAGTAACTAGATGTTTGCCGTGAATCTCATTAAATAGTAACACTGATTTTTAATAACTTTAAACTGACGTTAAGAACTTAAGCGTAAACCTGTCATTGTGACTCAAGATTTGGAAATCTATTATACAAACAGGCCCCTCGGCTGAAAAATCCCACTTTGTTTTTTTTTTTCAAATTACCATGATAAATCCAAATTCAGTACAACCAGCCTGCCCATAGATGGATCGAATCTTGGACGGTCCCTGCTGAATCAGCTGCAATTCGATCCATCTATGGCTGGCTTAAGGCAGCCCGTACATTATCATTTTTCTTCATTCAACAAAAAAGGCTGGATTCCCCCATTCACACATTTGAATCCCAAGAAATTCTTGAAGAATATAAACAGTAAAAAAGGGAGGACAGACCATATTGGCCCCATAAATTATGAGGAAGGACATCTGGTTACAAAGGACGGGGAGATGGTGAAGGTATTAAATGTATTCTTCTCCTCAGTCTTCACGTAGAAATCGGGGGGCTTCAGTAATCAAAACTGCAGTGTTTATCCTCATGACACATCACAGGAAGCACCTTCATGGCTAACAGAGGACAGAATTAGAAATAGACTTGGGAAACTTAACATTAATGAATCGCCGAGACCAGGTGGCTTGCACCCGAGGGTACTTAGGGAACTCAGTCAAGTAATTGCCAGACCATTGTTCCTAATTTTTACTGACAGTCTACTGACTGGAATGGTACCAGATGATTGGAGAAAAGTCAAAGTAGTACCAATATTTTAAAAAGGGCCCAAAATACATCCCTGGGAGTTACAGACCAGTTAGCCTAACATCAATAGTATGTAAGCTCTTGGAGGGGATGATAAAGGACTATATATACAAGATTTTAGTCTTGAAAATGGTATCATTAGCAGTAATCAGCATGGATTCATGAAGAATTATTCTTGCCAAGCCAATCTATTAACCTTCAATGAGGAAGTGAGCTGCCATCTAGATAAAAGGAAGGCCCGTAGACGTGGTGTGTATCTGGATTATGCAAAAGCATTTGACACAGTTCCCCATAAAGGTTTACTGTACAAAGTAAGGTCCGTTGGCATGGATCATAGGGTGAGTACATGGATTGAAAACTGGCTACAAGGGAGAGTTCAGAGGGTGGTGATAAATGGGGCGTACTCAGAATGGTCAGGGGTGGGGAGTGGGGTCCCCCAGGGTTCTGTGCTGAGACCAATCCTGTTTAATTTTGTTCATAAAAGACCTGGAGAATGGGGTAAACCATTCAATCTCTGTATTTGCAGACGATACTAAGCTAAGCAGGGCAATAACTTCTCCGCAGGATGTGGAAACCATGCAAGAAGACCTGAACAAATTAATGGGGCGGGCAACTACATGGCAAATGAGGTTTAGTGTAGAAAAATGTAAAACAATGCATTTGGGTGGCAAAAAATAGGATTTTTTATTACAGCTTACCTGTAAAATCCTTTTCTTTCGACGGACATCACGGGACACAGAGCCACAGTAATTACTGATGGGTTATAGGGTATCACTAGGTATTGGACACTAGTCACACCCTAATCAGGAAGTTCAACCCCCTATATAACCCCTCCCCTTCCAGGGATACCTCAGTTTTGTAGCAAAGCAATATAGGTGTATTAGAAGAGGGGCGGGACCTCTGTGTCCCGTGATGTCCGTCGAAAGAAAAGGATTTTACAGGTAAGCTGTAATAAAAAATCCTATTTTCTTTTCTCGGACATCACGGGACACAGAGCCACAGTAATTACTGATGGGATGTCCCAAAGCAATGCCAACTGAGGGGGGGGGGGAATCACAACCCGGTAGGGTGCTATCAGACCTGAGGACCTTGTACCGCTGTCTGTAGCACACTACGCCCAAAGGCGATATCCTCAAGCCTTCTCACATCCACCTGATAGAATCTGGTGAATGTATGATCTGAAGACCAGGTTGCGGCCTTGCAGATCTGAGCCATAGAGGCCCGGTGATGCACTGCCCAAGAAGCACCAATAGCCCTTGTGGAATGTGCCTTGATCTGAAATGGGGGAACCTTCCGTTTCAAACCGTAAGCTTGAATAATCAACTGTCGAATCCATTTAGAAATGGTCGCTTTTGACGCTGCCTGTCCTCTATTGGGACCCTCTGGCAGCACGAACAAGACATCCGTCTTGCGAATCTGAGCGGTTGCCTCCAGGTTTTGACTGCTCTTACTACATCCAAAGAATGTAGTGACCTTTCTTTCGAAGAACAGGATCTGGAAAAAAGGAAGGCAGAACAATGTCTTGGTTTAGATGAAACTCTGAAACCACCTTCGGTAGAAAACTAGGATGAGGGCGCAGTACCACTCTATCCTTGTGTATAATCAAGTAAGGCTCTTTACAGGAAAGAGCTGCTATTTCTGACACTCTTCTAGCAGAAGAGATGGCTACCAGAAATATTAGTTTCCTCGTCAGCAAGACTAAAGGAATCTGACGTATTGGTTCAAAAGGTTGTTTCTGTAACACCGATAGAACCAAGTTCATGTCCCAGGGGTTTAGGGGCACCTTAACCGGAGGATTAAGACGCATCACCCCCTGCATGAAGTTTCGGACCAGAGAATGCGAAGCAAGCGGCCGTTGAAACAACACTGATAAGGCCGAGACCTGGCCCTTGATGGTACTCAAGGCCAGCTTCATCTCTAATCCTAATTGTAGAAAATCAAGAATTCTACCTATGACATATTTCCTGGGATGCCAACCCCTGGATTCACACCAGGATACATAAGCTTTCCAGACTCTATGATAAATCATTCTGGAAGCTGGCTTCCTTGCATTGATCAAGGTAGATATGACAGGACCTGAAAGCCCACAACTTTCCAGAACGTGGGTCTCAATAGCCCACCCGTCAAATCTAGCGTTTGTAAGGCAGGCTGGAATACTAGACCTTGAGATAACAGGTCTGGGCGTATCGGTAGGGTCCACCGGGAACCCACCGTCATCCCTGCTATCTCTGCTTATCAAGTTCTTCTGGGCCACATGGGGGCCACCAGAAGTGCCGACTTCCCTTCTTGCCTGAGCCTGCGAAGGAGCCGTGGCAGTAGCAGAATAGGAGGGAATGCATACATCAGTGAGAGCCTGCCACGGGATCACCAACGCATCCGTCCTGCCTGCAAGAGGATCCCAGGCAACCGGTAGGAAGGAATTCCCCTTTTGCAGGTTTTCGGGTATGAGCCATCAACTGAGGCTCTGATGCATCGCATGCGACAGGTGCATTGGAAAGTCTAATGCCTGCACCTCCTTGTTCCAGGCCGACAGAATACTGTGTTGCAACAGTCCTGCCTGGAACTGCGCATAGGGAACTGCTTCGAATGAAGCCACCATCTTCCCCAGCAGCCTTATACAAAGGCGGACAGAAGGACCCTTCTTGGTCCTGACTGTCAAAATCAGCTCCCTTAGAGCAGTGATCTTTGCCTGCAGACACTTCAGTTGAGCAGGAAAAATGGGCACAGGTAGGCCTGTATCTCTGATGTCTATTGATGTCAGAAATTATCCTCCCTGCAGGATGGAGACTACTGTCCGAGTTGATTCCAAACGGAAGGACTGCATCCTCGGGAATCAATTCAGATCTCTTAAATCCAAAATGGGTCTGACGTCCCCATTTGGTTTTTGGACCATAAAAAGATTGGAGTAGAGTCTCAATACTTGATCTTTTGTGGGAACCCCCACAATGACCTCTTGCGACAAAAGTCGCTCTATCGCTAGAAGGAGCGACTGCTTCTCTTCTGCTTCTCTGGGAACACCGGATCTGAGGACACGAGGAGAGGGAAATTCTTGGAACTCCAGACTGTACCCTAAGGTTACCGTGGAGATTACCCATCAGTCCTTCTGCCAGGGCCCTGAGAGCTGCAGCAGTCTTTCCCCACACTCGAGCGAGCGGGGCGCCCCTTCATGAAGAGGCCTTAGTGTCTTGTCTAGAAGACTTCTTCCCCCAGGATCTCTTGTATCCCTGGGGTTGACTCTTGTTTCTTGCCCCAGACGGAGGAGACCGCCGTGACTGCCTGGAGGCTGATGCCCCTGGCGCTGGGGAAAGAGTCCGTTTAAAAGAGGGACGCTTACTCTTCTTCTTATCAGGTAAGAGAGTGCTTTTCCCACAGGAGATCCTCTTGATATAATTATCCAAGTCCTCTCCAAACAACCTTTCACCACGAAAGGGAAACCCAGCCAGGAGCTTCTTACATGGTGCTTCGGCTGACCAGTTCTTTAACCATAAGATTCTACGTATATGCACCAACCCAAGCGAGAGGCGAGAGGTCTGCACGATAGAATCTCTGATGGTGTCAACAACATAGCATAAAGCCGCAGGAAGGTTAGCCAACCCCTGGGCCTGCTGTTCAGGTAATACTTTGATGACCTGCTTAACATGGTCTCTTAAGTATTGACAGACTCCAATCGCTGCTACTGCAGGTTGGGCCACTGATCCTGCTAAGGAAAAAACATCTTTCAATAAGAAGTCCATCTTTTTATCCACAGGATCTTTGAGCATCTGAGCGTTGTCTACAGGACAAGTCAGACTACTATTTACAGAGGAAATGGCCGCATCAATGGCCGGTATTCCCCACCTCTTAATAAATTTTTCTTCCATAGGATAAAGTGTAGAAAACTTTTTCGGCGGAAGAAATCGCTTATCTGGGTGATCCCACTCAGAATAAAGCAGCTTTTCAAGTAAATTATGAACAGGAAAAGCATGTGCTGCTTGGAAAGGTTTCAGTGACCCCAAAGCAGAAGAGGTTTCTGTAGTAGTTTCAGGTATGGGCAACTTAAATGTGGAGCGGACCAAACCAGTGAGGATCTGCACTAAGACCTTCTCCTCTTGGGAAGTCGCAGAGGGTCCCTCTCCACCTGATTCCCCCGAAGAGGAATCATCTGTCCCATCCCGATCCTCTGAAAGGGATTCATCTCCTTTATCCCAGAGCTCCTCTGTCTGAGGGTCTTGGGAAGCAGAGGAAGGCCTTGAGTGTTTTCTTCCACTAAGTGAAGATGTAATCACGGCCATTAGTCTTTTCTCGAATCCAGTAATGGTTGAGGAAAAAACTTCTTGTGTAATGTACACAGGGGCTGAAGTGCCGGCAGCAAGTGTAGCCCCTAACCCCAATGGCTCTCCCTGTTCAGCTGCCCCTGGTCCCTCAGGAGGGGATGGTGTAGCAGACAGGGGGTCCTCAGAACCTGAACGAGACCCCCTAGTGCCTCTGGTTCTTGGGGTACCTGAACCTCTTCTACCCATAGTGCAAAGCAACAAGGTGTGAGGTATCAAATGAACACCGACTGCTGAGCGATGTAGTCTGGCTAAAAGCCTTGCTACCAAATGCCCAAACCGGTGTTCTTTAGTAAATGCAGCCCAGGGGAATGCCTGTGTCCCACCTTACATGCGACTGTCAGCTCTGTGTCCCTCTAAGGCTCAGAGCACCTGTACAGTGTGCTTTAAATAGCCATGCTTTGTGGCACTGTGGGCGTCTGAGCACACTGACGCTGTGCTGACGCCCCGCCCCCCCTCCCCCCCCTCGTTTTTGAAAAACGAGCGCTTCCTGCGCGAGCCGACCCTTCCTGACAAGCCTGAAGGAAGGCTGGGGGTGGGGGAATAAGGAGAAGGCCGGCAGTGATGGGCCCTGCATTGCAATGCGGCTTCGGTGGCGGCGGTGGCGGCGGCGGCTGTGACAGTGCGGTCTCACCCGCCTTACAGCATACCTGAGCCTTTCCCTAGCCTGGGGGGACCATCCCAGCAGAGAAAACCCCCCACCATCTTACCTTTGGAGCCAGAGGAAGAGCCTGTGCAGCGGACGCTGAGACAGAATCAAGCATGAGAAGGTTTGTGCTCTTGGCCGCCCCCGGTGGTCACAATAGGCATAGCATGCATTTACCTTAAAGGAGAAAAGCCACTAGAATTAAAATTCTGTGGAATCTCCTCTTACCTTATCCAGCCGCAGGGTTCAGTTTACACAGACCCAACCTTCGCCTCTCACGGTGGGCTCCGTTTGTGAAAAACCGTCAGAGACTGGGGCCCCCATCAGTAGGGGGATCCTTCAGTTCTGGGCCTGTAAAGCACCTCGCCAGAAATTAGGAAGTTTAAAGCCATTTTCTGATCCGCGGGTCCAGCTCTCTAAAAAGAGAAGCGTTACAGGTAAAACCTTGTTTCTTCGGACACGAGGCCCGGGTACCATCCAATTCGGCCATGAAAAGACACTTTGAATGGATCCGGTCGCCTGGCTTGCCCCAGTATAGGATCTTAGGATATTCCTTTTGGAGCTTCAGCACAGGACATCCTTGCACGTCCAACACCTAAGACACTGGCGTAAAAACTGAGGTATCCCTGGAAGGGGAGGGGTTATATAGGGGGTTGAACTTCCTGATTAGGGTGTGACCAGTGTCCAATACCTAGTGATACCCTATAACCCATCAGTAATTACTGTGGCTCTGTGTCCCGTGATGTCCGAGAAAAGAAATATGAATGCAATCTATACACTGGGGGGAGAACCTCTGGGGGAATCTAGGATGGAAGAGGACCTGGAGGGTCCTAGTAGATGATAGGCTCACCAATGGCATGCATTGCCAAGCTGCTGCTAACAAAGCAAGAGAATATTGGCATTCATTAAAAAGGGGATCAACTCCAGAGAGAAAATGATAATTCTCCCACTCTACAAGACTCTGTTCCGGCCGCACCTAGAGTATGCTGTCCAGTTCTGGGGACCAGTCCTCAGGAAGGATGTACTGAAAATGGAGCGAGTACAAAGAAGGACAACAAAGCTAATAAAGGGTCTGGAGGATATTAACTATGAAGAAAGGTTGCGAGCACTGAACTTATGCTCTCTGGAGAAGAGACGCTTGAGAGGGGATATGATTTCAATTTACAAATACTGTACTGGTGACCTCACAATAGGGATAAAACTTTTTTGCGGAAAGGAGTTTAATAAGACTAGTGGCCACTCATTAAAATTAGAAGAAAAGAGATTTAACCTTAAACTTGCGTAGAGGGTTCTTTACTGCAAGAGCGGTAAGGATGTGGAATTCCCTTCCACAGGCTGTGGTTTCAGCGGGGAGCATCGATAGTTTCAAAAAAATATTAGAGAAGCACCTGAATGACCGCAACATACAGGCATATACAATGTAATACTGACATATAATCACACATAGGTTGGACTTGATGGACTTGTGTCTTTTTTCAACCTCACCTACTATGTAACTACTATGCAACTCTCCGCTAAGTTATTGTATTCTGACGGTGGTGCTGATTGTGCGGAAATATTCCAACAGGTTTGTTGTAAAGTCGATTGGTAGATCAACTTTTGCACCACCAGCCTGCCCATGCATGGATCAAAATTTTGTCCGGTCCCTGATGAATTGGACAAATTTCAATCCATGTATGACAGCTTCTTGGGGAGGAACAGCTTTTCTCAAACATTTTACCTTACAGAAAGCCATTAAAATTTTTTTAGCCCTTACCGGATCCCAAAAAAACAATTCATTGTGGGCCACATCCCTTAAATTGGTGGCCAGTGGAAAAAATGACCCCCTTACTGTGGTGGTCAGAATGGCACACTTACAGACAGCTAAAAAGATCATCAGTGTCCTGCAGCTAGCTGACAGGTGGCGTTGGCCCCAGAACTATACAGTTAAATACAGCCTCTGAAGGAACCCTAGTTAAGAATGGCTGCTATAAAGTGTCACTTGAGTGACAGCTGTGAGTATGTTAGGCCTGCCAACATCACATAAGGAAAAACAAACAAATAGCGCAGGTTACATGGTTCGTAATATATCCTAATGTTGTCAGAGAAAATGTCCTTTTGAGCAATGCGCTCTCTGTGAGATGCGAACAGTCTATGAGTAGGGCAGCCTTAAGATGGGAGGTGAAGCCGCTCCAAGTATGCAAAGGAAAAAACAAAAAAGGCGCCTCTTAGTAAACTGTATATTTAATGGTATATTTGCATTAAAAGCACTCACATTGAAAACTTTGATAGTCCGGCATGGGGAGCTCAGTATAGGCATACGGGATTGCGTCCTCCTCTGTCACACAGTCTTATTCCTCTCTTGCTGCCGGCTGGTCCGTGTGGCGAAAGCTTCCGGGATCAGTAGTTATCCAGAACGAGGCTTGGACAACGTCGAGCAGTCAATTGGGAGGCTGGGACGCTGGAACGCACATCCAAAGTATGTGCTGTACTGTCGTAAAGCGACGCATTTCAGAGCATGCGCACTAGAGCGCGCTCCTTTCTCAAGCTCAAGCTTGAGAAAGGAGCGCGCTCTAGTGCGCATGCTCTGAAACGCGTCGCTTTACGACAGTACAGCACATACTTTGGATGTGCGTTCCAGCGTCCCAGCCTCCCAATTGACTGCTCGGCGATGTCCAAGCCTCGTTCTGGATAACTACTGATCCCGGAAGCTTTCGCCACACGGACCAGCCGGCAGCAAGAGAGGAATAAGACTGTGTGACAGAGGAGGACGCAATCCCGTATGCCTATACTGAGCTCCCCATGCCGGACTATCAAAGTTTTCAATGTGAGTGCTTTTAATGCAAATATACCATTAAATATACAGTTTACTAAGAGGCGCCTTTTTTGTTTTTTCCTCTGCCAACATCACATCCAAGTCTCTTTAGGGCAGCCCATTCAATTTGCCCAAATGCATGGAAAAACATACTTGTGGTATTTTTCACCAATGCAGAACATCACAAAAGCTAGAATATTTACTGTGTATTCTGTATCTGTACGTTTTGGTGTGCTGAGGGGCCAGCATATTACTTTACATGGTATAAGTGCAATGGGGTGCCGTTCTTAATGAATGATATTACATCGCAAAGCACCTTTGTCACATGTTGTAGTGCATACAGTGGGGAAAATAATTATTTGATCCCCTGCAGATTTTGTAGCATTGCCCACTTACAAAGAAATGAAGAGTATATATTTTTATCATAGGTGTATTTTAAATGAGAGAGACAGAATATCAAGCAAAAATCCAGAACAAACACATAAAACTAATTTTATAAATTAAGTTGCAGTTCAGCGAGTAAAATAAGTACCGTATATACTCGAGTATAAGTCGTTCCGAGTATAAGTCGAGGCCCTAATTTACCACAAAAAAAATGGGAAAAACTTATTGACCGAGTATAAGACGAGGGTGAGAAATGCACAGCTACTGTAAGTGGAAAAGAGAGTCAACAATGCCCATTTGCAGAATCACTGTGCCCATTTGCATGCCTCACTGTGCCCATTTGCAGCCATAGGTCCCCTGAACTTCAAACTCGGTAGTTAAGGGTTCCTAGATGCCCCCTAGCTGCAGCCAAAATTTGGGGTCTCTGAACCCAAAGGGTCCCGAAATGACATTGCTGCAGATGGACACAGTTGACCGAATTTGGGGCCCCGTATCTCAGGGCCACTTAGTGCTAAGAACCCCAAATTTGGTGTGCAAACCCAGTGGAACTAGCACCTTAAAATTTCCAAAGCTGGGGTTTCTACCTCCAAGTGGCCCCGAGATACAGGGCCCCAAAAATCAGTTCAGAAAATGTCCAGCTTTGGATATGTTATGGTACCAGTTCCACTGGGTTTGCACACCAAATTTGGGGTTTTTAGCACCAAGTGGCCCTGAGATATGGGGCCCCAAAGTCGGTTCAGAAAATGTCAAGCACTTTTCTGCAGCAGAGAATGACATTTTCCGAACCGATTTTGGGGCCCTGTATCTCGGGGTCACTTAGTGCTAGGAACTTGTTGTACCAGTTCAACTGGGTTTGCACACCAAATTTGGGGTTCCTAGCACCAAGTGGCCCTGAGATACGGGGCCCCAAAGTCGGTTCGGAAAATGAATTTTTTTGCTGCAGAAAAGTGCTTGACTCGAGTATAATTCGAGGGGGGCACTTTCAGCACAAAAAATGTGCTGAAAAATTCGACTTATACTCGAGTATATACGGTATTTGATCCCCAAGCAAAAAATGACTTAGTACTTGGTGGAGAAACCCTTTGTTGGCAAGCACAGAGGTAAGAATTTGTTTTTGTAGTTGGTGACCAGGTTTGCACACATCTCAGGAAAGATTTTGGGCCACTTCTCTTTACAGATCTTCTATAAATTCTTAAGGTTTCTTGGCTGTCTCTTGGCAACTCGAAGTTTCAGCTTCCTACATAAATTTTCTATAGGATTAAGGTCTGGAGACTGACTAGGCCACTCCATGACCTTAATGTGCTTCTTCCTGATTCACTCCTTTGTTGCCTTGGCGGTATGTTTTGGGTCATTGGCATGCTGGAAGACCCATTCATGACCCAACTTCTGTGTTGAGGGAAGAAGGTTCCCATCCAACTGGCTAGGCCACTCCATGACCTTAATGTGCTTCTTCCTGATTGACTCCATTATCGCCTTGGCGGTATGTTTTGTGTCATTGTCCTGCTGGAAGACCCATCCATGACCCATCTTCAGTGTTCTGGCTGAGGGAAGAAGGTTCTCATCCAAGATTTTACCACACACCCCCCTTTCCATTGGCCCCTCAATGCAGCAAAGTCAGTCTGTCAGTCAGCAGAGAAACAGTCTCAAAGCATCATGTTTCCACCTCCGTGCTTGACTGTAGGGATGGTGTTCTTAGGGTCATAGTCAGACTTTCTTTCTCCAAACACAGCGAATCGAGTTAATGCCAAATATTTCAATTTTGGTCTCATCTGAGCACAGCACTTTCACCCAATCCTTCTCTAAATCATTTAAATGTTCATTGGCATGACTGAACATGTGCATTCTTGAGGAGGGGGACTCGCCGTGTTTGGAGGAAGAATAACGTTGACTATGACCCTAAGAACACCATCTCTACAGTCAAGCACGGAGGTGGAAACATTATGCTTTGGGACTGTTTCTCTGCTAAAGGTACAGACTGACTTTACCACATTAACCACTTCAGCCCCGGAAGGATTTACCCCCTTCCTGACCAGAGCACTTTTTACAATTCGGCACTGCGTCGCTTTAACTGCTAATTGCGCGGTCATGCAATGCTCTACCCAAACGAAATTTGCGTCCTTTTCTTCCCACAAATAGAGCTTTCTTTTGATGGTATTTGATCACCTCTGCCGTTTTTATTTTTTGCGCTATAAACGGAAAAAGACTGAAAATTTTGAAAAAAAATGATATTTTCTACTTTTTGTTATAAAAAAAATCCAATAAACTAAATTTTAGTCATACATTTAGGCCAAAATGTATTCGGCCACATGTCTTTGGTAAAAAAAATGTCAATAAGCGTATATTTATTGGTTTGCGCAAAAGTTATAGCGTCTACAAACTAGGGTACATTTTCTGGAATTTACACAGCTTTTAGTTTATGACTGACTATGTCATTTCTTGAGGTGCTAAAATGGCAGGGCAGTACAAAACCCCCCCAAATGACCCCATTTTGGAAAGTAGACACCCCAAGGAAATTGCTGAGAGGCATGTTGAACCCATTGAATATTTTTTTTTTTTGTCCCAAGTGATTGAATAATGACAAAAAAAAAAAAAAAAAAAAAAAATTACAAAAAGTTGTCACTAAATGATATATTGCTCACACAGGCCATGGGCATATGTGGAATTGCACCCCAAAATACATTCAGCTGCTTCTCCTGAGTACGGGGATACCACATGTGTGGCACTTTTTGGGAGCCTAGCCGCGTACGGGGCCCCGAAAACCCAGCACCACCTTCAGGATTTCTAAGGGCATACATTTTTGATTTTACTCCTCACTACCTATCACAGTTTTGAAGGCCATAAAATGCCAAGATGGCACAAACCCCCCCCAAATTACCCCATTTTGGAAAGTAGACACCCCAAGCTATTTGCTGAGAGGCATGGTGAGTATTTTGCAGCTCTCATTTGTTTTTGAAAATGAAGAAAGACCAGAAAAAAAATTTTTTTTTTTCTTTTTTCAATTTTCAAAACTTTGTGACAAAAAGTGAGGTCTGCAAAATACTCACTATACCTCTCAGCAAATAGCTTGGGGTGTCTACTTTCCAAAATGGGGTAATTTGGGGGGGGTTTGTGCCACCTGGGCATTCCATGGCCTCTGAAACTGTGATAGGCAGTGAAGAGTGAAATCAAAAATTTACGGCCTTAGAAAGCCTGAAGGCGGTGCTTGGTTTTCGGGGTCCCGTACGCGGCTAGGCTCCCAAAAAGTCCCACACATGTGGTATCCCCGTACTCAGGAGAAGCAACAGAATTTATTTTGGGGTGTAATTTCACATATTCCCATGGCATGTTTGAGCAATATAACATTTAGTGACAACTTTGTGCAAAAAAAAAAAAAAAAAAAAAAAAATTTGTCTCTTTCCCGCTACTTGTGTCACAATATAAAATATTCCATGGACTCGACATGCCTCTCAGCAAATAGCTTGGGGTGTCTACTTTCCAAAATGGGGTCATTTGGGGGGGGGGTTTGAACTGTCCTGGCATTTTATGCACAACATTTAGAAGCTTATGTCACACATCACCCACTCTTCTAACCACTTGAAGACAAAGCCCTTTCTGACACTTTTTGATTACATGAAAAAATTATTTTTTTTTGCAAGAAAATTACTTTGAACCCCCAAACATTATATATTATTTTAAAGCAAATGCCCTACAGATTAAAATGGTGGGTGTTTCATTTTTTTTTTTTCACACAGTATTTGCGCAGCGATTTTCAAACGCATTTTTTGGGGAAAAAACACACTTTTTTAAATTTTAATGCACTAAAACACACTATATTGCCCAAATGTTTGATGAAATAAAAAAGATGATCTTAGGCCGAGTACATGGATACCAAACATGACATGCTTTAAAATTGCGCACAAACGTGCAGTGGCAACAAAATTAATACATTTTTAAAAGCCTTTAAAAGCCTTTACAGGTTACCACTTTAGATTTACAGAGGAGGTCTACTGCTAAAATTACTGCCCTCGATCTGACCTTCGCGGTGATACCTCACATGCATGGTGCAATTGCTGTTTACATTTGACGCCAGACCGCCGCTTGCGTTCGCCTTAGCGCGAGAGCAGGGGGGACAGGGGTGCTTTTTATTTATTTATTTTTTTTCTTTATTATTTTTTTGCTTTTTTATCTTATTTTTAAACTGTTCCTTTCATTTTTTTTTTTTTTAAATCATTTTTATTGTTATCTCAGGGAATGTAAATATCCCCTATGATAGCAATAGGTAGTGACAGGTACTCTTTTTTGAAAAAATTGGGGTCTATTAGACCCTATATCTCTCCTCTGCCCTCAAAGCATCTGACCACACCAAGATCGGTGTGATAAAATGCTCCCCCAATTTCCCAATGGCGCTATTTACATCCGGTGAAATCTAAGTCATAAAATGCTCGTAGCTTCCGGTTTCTTAGGCCATAGAGATGTTTGGAGCCACTCTGGTCTCTGATCAGCTCTATGGTCAGCTGGCTGAATCACCGGCTGCATTCTCAGGTTCCCTGTTGAGACAGGAGAGCCAGAGAAAAACACGGAAGACGGTGGGGGGGGGGCATTCCCTCCCACTGCTTGTAAAAGCAGTCTAGAGGCTAATTAGCCGCTAGGATTGCTTTTACATGAAAGCCGACCGCTGGCTAAAAAGAATGATACCAAGATGATACCTAAACCTGCAGGCATCATTCTGGTATAACCACTCAAAGTCGTGAATGGCGTACCTGAAGACAAAAAAATGGTTAACAATAAAGCACAGTAAACGGTAAAGTATAAAAAATTGCATACCTGAAAAGCAAACATGATAAAACATAATAACAATAAAACATTGCAGAATAGAATACAGTAAAAAAGAGCAGAACAATAGAGAGAGAATAGAGAGAGAGAACAATAAAACGACAACTATTTTTTTTTATTTTTGTTTGTGTTTTTTTTTTTTTTTTTACACTTTTTTTTTGTAACTGTAACTTTTATAACTGTAACCGCTTCCAGGTTCGGGTCTCTCAAAATGCGATGGCATCTTGGGAGACCCTGTGAAAGTGTGCCTAGTCTGTGCAATGCTGCACCCTACGCTAATACTCAACTAGTGAATGGTAGCGTTCAAAACATTCACCAATGCAAAGACCAGGATTGTCAGGACAGGAGGGACAATAATAGTGAGTGTCACGCCTATATCCGCGCTTGCTGCAGACACATCTTTTTTGGGGGGGTTCGTTGGGTAGGGGTACTCGGGAGGACATAAAGAAAATGCCTCTCATGCAGCCGACTGCATTTGGTTGGGGATGTGAATGGGGGAAGTACGGGCTCTGCAGAAGCGGTGGGTTCCCAATTAGGATTGGCGAATGCAGTAGGAAGGGCACTATGGGCACGACGGGCCTGTGTTTGTCTTTTTGGTGGCAGCGGGACACTACTTGTGCTTGCCACCTCACCAGCTTGAACTGCACTTATGGGACTCGCCACGTCACCAAGTGTTACTGCAGTGCTGGTTTGACTACGACCGGGGTGTACTAGGGCGCTGGTGCTTGCCAGTTCACCAAAACGCTACAAAAAAAAGTGACAGTGATCGATCGATACTGCACTTGGGTGGGCTGGACTGGGCTGGGCCGGGCGGAGGGGCAAAACGCAGGTGCTAGCAGGTATCTGGGCTGATCCCGCTAACACTGCGTTTTTGGGAACCCTAAACTGCTGGGGACGCCAGTATAGATCTGATCGGATCAGATATTGATGCGTTCAGATACTATACCACTAAGGGAGGTGTACGGTGCGTGCATGGGTGTTCGCGGTACTGGTGCTAATCTGACGCTGCCTAGGGCGACGCATATCACCGCCGGGCGATCAGGGGGCTAAACCTTTTTTCGGTAATAAACGGCGGGTGCCCTGACACTATAAAAAATAAACAAACTAACCAGCGTCACCCGTAACGGTTATACGGTGATCAGTGGTAAAAGGGTTAACTAGGGGGCCATCAAGGGGTTAAAACATTTATTAGATAGTATATGGGGGTCCCTGTCGCTATAAAACACTGACGGCGAACCTAAATATTTACGTCCCTAACTAGCGTCACCAGCGACACTAATACAGCGATCAGAAAAATGATCGCTTAGCGACACTGGCGACAGGGGGTGATCAAGGGGTTAAAACTTTATTAGGGGGGGGTAAGGGGGGTACCCTAGACCTACAGGGGGCTAAACTTTTATTTGGTAATAAACGGCGGGTGCCCTGACACTATAAAAAATAAACAAACTAACCAGCGTCACCCGTAACGGTTATACGGTGATCAGTGGTGAAAGGGTTAACTAGGGGGCAATCAAGGGGTTAAAACATTTATTCGGTAGTATATGGGGGTCCCTGTCGCTATAAAACACTGACGGCGAACCTAAATATTTACGTCCCTAACTAGCATCACCAGCGACACTAATACAGCGATCAGAAAAATGATCGCTTAGCGACACTGGTGACGGGGGGTGATCAAGGGGTTAAAACTTTATTAGGGGGGGTAAGGGGGGTACCCTAGACCTACAGGGGGGTAACAGTCACTACCCTAACTGCTAACTGTCACAAACTGACACTATGCAGTAATCAGGAAAAAAAAAACAAAAAAAAAAAAAAACCTGCTTGGTGTCAGTTTGTGACAGGGGGGGGGGGGTGATTGGGGGGGGGATCGGGGGGCGATCGGGGGTGTAATGTATGCCTGGCATGTTCTACTGTGTGTGTGTGAGTGTTGGTGCACTTACATGTCATCTCCCCTCGGCGCTGGAACGGAAACTCCCGAGCCGAGGAGAGATGACATCACATCCTCTGCCTCTGTGTACTATACAGAGGCAGGGGATGTTTGTCATTGGCTGGGAGCGATCGCGAGGGGGGGGCCACGATCGGATGGCCTCCCCCTCGTCTCCCATCGCTTCCAACCAAATGCCGACCGCAGCTGGCACCGGGGGGGGGGTCCGATCGGACCCCCCACCCGCGGGAAGGCAATCACGTTTCAGGTACGTGATTTTGCCTGCCCGTGCCGCTCTGCTCACGTATATAGGCGTGAGGCGGTCGGCAAGTGGTTAAGGGGCCAATGGACAGGGCCATGTATTGTAAAATCTTGGGTGAGAACCTTCTTCCCTCAGCCAGAACACGGAAGATGGGTCATGGATGGGTCTTTCATCATGACGATGACATAAAACATACGGCCAAGGAGTGGCTCAAGAAGAAGTACATTAAGGTCATAGAGTGGCCCAGCCAGTCTCCAGACCTTAATCCTATAGAAAATGTATGGAGGGAACTGAAACTTTGAGTTGCCAAGTGACAGCCAAGAATCCTTAAAGCGGAGGTTCACACAAAAATTGAACCTCCGCTTTTTGGAACCCTCCCCCCCTCCGGTGTCACATTTGGCACCTTTCAGGGGGGAGGGGGGTGCAGATACCTGTCTAAGACTCCCATCCTGTGGGAGTCTATGCCTCTTCCTGTCCCACTGCGCTGTCTGCTGGGACACACACTGGTCCCAGAGCCAACACGGACCATTCAGATTGCGCTGCGCGGCTCGCGCATGCGCAGTAGGGAACCGGGAGGTGAAGCCGCAACGCTTCATTTTCTGATTCCCATACCAAAGAAGACGGCGGCAGCATCCGAGGACCGAGGGACGGTTTGGCCTCGGGTGCCGACATCGCTGGACCCTGTGACTGGTAAGTGTACATATTTTAAAAGTCAGCGGCTGCAGTTTTTGTAGATGCTGACTTTTAATTAAAAAAAATTTGCGTGACTCCCTCTTTAAGGATTTAGAGAGGATTTGTAAAGAAAAGTGGACCAAAATCCCTCCTGGTCGATAACTACAAGAAACATCTTACCTCTGCGCTTGCCAGTAAGGGTTTCTCCACCAAATACGAAGTCATGTTTTGGTTGGGAATCAAATCCTTTTTTTTTTCTCACTGAACTGCAACTCAATTTATAACATTTGTATCATGTGTTTTTTCTGGATAGTTGGTTGATTTTCTGTCTCTATCATTTAAAATACACCTGTGATAACAATTATAGACCCTTCATTTCTTTGTTAGTGGGCAAACTTACAAAATCCGCAGGGGATCAAATAATTACTTCCCCCACTGTATGAAATAACATGCATAATAGTGCACATGCAGTAGTGTCAGGATGCCCTAAATGACGGATACTATTTGTAAATGTTGTAGTCGTTTTTGATTGTCACGAAATTACAGAGGAGAGAAGCAAAATTCCATCAATAAAATGCTGTTGGCAGGAAGCATGTTTCAAAGATATTGTATCCATCCTCTCAATGAGCACACTTCAAGCCACTTTGCCCTAAAGCAATGGAGCACACTTCCAGCACATATTTAGATTCAAACATGTCTGTGCTTGCCAAGGAAATAAAACACGCCGAGTCTTGCTGGCACTAATATTGTACACACATTAAGTAGTATTGGCTGATCCAAGAGTGTATTTAAATACTTCTAATAAGAGCCCTTCTAGATCTTGGCAGCATTGCCCACATTAGTCCAATCATCAACATTAACAATAGCTTTCAGTTTGTGACTTTGGATTGTTTAATGTAAACTGCAATATTAACAATAAACAATGAGGACACATATTCTTGTACTGTAGCCCTAGACTCCTGGGTATGATGCTCCCAGTATTAGCGTCCTTAGTTCCCTTCCACAACCTAAAAGATATAATGGGACATCAACGGAATTCTTTCAAGAATAGTCTCTATAATGTGCATGTACAGTGCCTTCAAAAAGTATTCATACCCCTTGAAATGTTCCACATTGCGTCATGTTACAACCAAAAAGGTAAATGTATTTTATTGGGATTTTATGTGATAGACCAACACAAAGTGGCACATAATTGTGAAGTGGAAGGAAAATGATGAATAGTTTTTTAATTTTTTTACAAATAAATATGTGAAAAGTGTGGTGTACATTTGCATTAAGCCCCCCTGAGTCAATACTTTGTAGAACTTCCTTTCACTGCAATTACAGCTGCAAGTCTTTTTGGGGATGTCTCTACCAGCTTTGCACCTCTAGAGAGTGAAATATTTGTCCATTCGTCTTTGCAAAATAGCTCAAGCTCTGTCAGATTGGATGGAGAGCGTCTGTGAACAGCAATTTTCAGCTCTTGCCACAGATTCTCAATTGGATTTAGGTCTGGACTTTAACTTGGCCATTCTAACACATGAATATGCTTTGATCTAAACCATTCCATTGTAGCTCTGGCCGTATGTTTGTCCAGCTGGAAGGTGAACCACCACCCCAGTCTCAAGTCTTTTGTAGACTCTAACAGGATTTCTTCTAAGATTGCCCTGTATTTGGCTCCATCCATCTTCCCATCAACTCTGACCAGCTTCCCTGTTCCTGCTGAAGAAAAGCATCCCCACAACATGATGCTGCCACCACCATGTGTCACGGTGGGGATGGTGTGTTCAGGGTGATGTGCAGTGTTAGTTTTCCACCACACATAGCGTTTTGCTTTTAGGCCAAATAGTGCAATTTTTGGTCTCATCTGACCAGAGCACCTTCTTCCACATGTTTTCTGTGTCCCCCACATGGCTTCTCTCAAACTGCAAACAGGACTTCTTATGTCTTTCTTTCAACAATGGCTTTCTTCTTGCCACTCTTCCATAAAGGCCAGATTTGTGGAGTGCATGACTAATAGTTGTCCTGTGGACAGATTCTCCCACCTGAGCTGTGGATCTCTGCAGCTCCTCAAGAGTTACCATGGGCCTCTTGGCTGCTTCTCTGATTAATGCTCTCCTTGCCCGGCCTGTCAGTTTAGGTTGACGGCCATGTCTTGGTAGGTTTGAAGTTGTACCATACTCTTTCAATTTTCGGATGATGGATTGAACAGTGCTCCCTGAGATGTTCAAAGCTTGGAATATTTTTCTTTTAACCTAACCCTGCTTTAAACTTCTCCACAACTTTATCCTTGACCTGTCTAGTGTGTTCCTTGGCCTTCATGATGCTGTTTGTTCACCAAGGTTCTCTATCAAACCTCTGAGGACTTCACAGAACAGCTGTATTTATACTGAGATTCAATTTTACACAGGTGGAATCTATTCACTAATTAGGTGGCTTCTGAAGGCAATTGGTTCCACTAGATTTTAGTTAGGGGTATCAGAGTAAAGGGGTTGAATACAAATGCACGCCACACTTTTGACATCTTTGGAAAAAAATTGGAAAACCATTTATCATTTTCCTTCCACTTCACAATTATGTACCACTTTGTGTTGGTCTATCACATAAAATCCCAATAAAATACATTTACATTTTTTGGTTGTAACATGACAAAATGTGAAAAATGTCAAGGGGTATGAATACTTTTTCAAGACACTGTAGATGATCAGTGGTAGGGATCAGGACTGCCATTTAAAATTCTGGCATGTGCCACTATGAGAGAACCATTCTGGCTGGATCTGGCTGTTACTCCCCTCTGTGTTACAGAAGTGCCTGTGGCGTTCTGGCAATACAGCGCAATGAGAAGATTGCTGACAGCAGCTCTTGTTTTACAGACACATTATTCAGGAAGGAGAAACAAACTTGGAGAGAGCAGAACCTTGAAGATCTCAGTACAGCATTTTAAAGACAAGTAAAAGATTAAGGCAGCCCATATAATAGTCATTTTTTTTGCGTTCAACCAGTGGGTTGAACGCAAAAAAAATGACCCGATTTCCCTCATCCACACATTCAAGATGGATGGGGGAATCACTCCCGCTGAGCTTTTGTGTTCTGATGGCAGGGAGGCTTCCCCGCCATCAGAATACACTGATCAGCGCTACCAGCTATAGATTGTGATTCATTTTTCCAACAGTCTACAGACCAACTTCTGTACAACACACCTGCCTATACATGGATCAAAATTCGGCTGGTACCTGCTGAACCAGCAAAATCTGAATGCACGTTAGCTGACTTAAAGCAGACCTTTCCCCTGTGCATGCTGATGTGAAATAGTTGTGAAACACTGCTTTCTTAACCCCTTTGTGCCAGCGCTTCCCTGCCCTTTAAAGCGATTGTAAATTCTTATTTGTTTTTAGTTAAAAATAACAAACATGTCATACTTACCTGCCCTGTGTAGTGAATTTGCACAGAGCAGCCCAGATCCTCCTCTTCCCAGGTGCGTCCTCGGTGCCCCTGGCCCCTCCCTCCTGTTGAGTGCCCCCACAGCAAGCTGCTTGCTATGGGGGCACCTGAGCCGAACTGCTGCTCCCTTTGTCCATTCAGAAACAGAGCTGCGGCCAGGCCCCCTCTCTGTCCTCATTGGCTCACTGACTTTGATTGACAGCAGCGGGAGCCAAAGGCACCACGCTGCTGTCTCAACCAATGAGGCAGAGTCTCAGGGCAGCCCAGACACTCCTGCAACATTGCTGGATCTAGATGGGGCTCAGGAAAGTGTTAACGGGGCTGCTGCACACAGAAAGCTTTTTACCCTAATGCATTAGGATAAATAAAACCTTTTGCCTTTACAACCACTTTAAGAGGTTTCAAATTCTGGAAGGCTGGGCAGGATTTATGATTGGCTGTCATGGCGACCGCATGATCGGAAAGCTCCCGATCGCAAGATGCGATCAGGAGCTTTCCGTTGGTTGCCAGTAACTGTGTCGGGAGTGAGCAGGGCGCGCGCCCTCAGCATAGCAGTGTAGGCTAATTGGTACCTAAATGTGCGGCTGCTTGGTGCCAAGGCCTTCTGCCTGAGAGGCTGCATATTTGCGTACTGTTGGCGCCTAGGTGTTAAAAAAAAACAAAAAACTTATTTTTAACTTTACTTACCTTTTTGGTTTCCACTTGATGGTTTCCTTAGAATCTCGTAACTAAACTGCAAGATCATACTGTGCCTGCGTAAGATGAAATGCATGATCTCACACATGCACCGTACTCAAATTATACTTATTTGCTGGTTTAAAAAAAAAAAAACTTTTCTAGAGCTTGCATGTAATGCCATACAGCACATACGTGAGATAAAACATAGGACATCATGCACTTCATGACGCACATGTGCAGTATGACAGAATCTTGATGTAAATTTTCAAAATGGCAGCATGGAAGCAGGGGCCCAGGCACTACAGAAGCATAATGAAAACTGATAAAAAAGGAAGAAAAAGTCACATGGTAAGTTTCCTTGTTTATTTCCTCCCTTTACATATTGCTGGCAGTTTTATAAAGGTGATGGTGGTGATGAGAGATGGAAGGTCTTCTTTAAATACCAGATTATACCTGTAAATTGCCCCATAAGCACAAAGTAGAGCAGGGTTGCAAGCTGTAGGATTGTATTGCATCTACTCCCTGTAGATCTGATTAGAAATTTAAAGTTGGCCAGTTTTCACTGGAACAGGAGTGGAAATCTCCCATTGAGACAAAAAATGTGATTAGGTTCTGATGGAAGCAGCTAATTTTTTGAATGATAAGCTGCAAAATATGTTTCTGTGAAACCACAAAACCACAATTACAAATGTAGTCTAAGCCTTACCGGTGACAGTGACTGTCCCAGTAGATGTGGAGTGGAGGTCTCCTTGTTCCAGGTTCCAGACAAACACCTTGGACGTGGACGGTCTCCGGCCTGATTTATCCAGCAGTCCAACAACATGTCTCCCTATAGTCTCCTCTACCGCCCCTGTTGTCTTCACGATTTCCAGCAGAATCTTCAGAAGGCGTTTATTTACCCTCCTTAGGCTTTTCCTGGAGGTAAAAATGTAGAAAAAAAAGACAATATAAATAGGAACCTAAAAAAACAAATACGACAGGTCTTTTTACCTTTCTTCAAAAACTCGTTAATCTTTTTATACAAATATGGAACCTGCCAGAGCGGTCTATGGCAGCTCTGTCACGGTGTTGGGAGCACACAGTGAGCTTGCTCTCAGCAGAGAAACCTCGGTCGTCCATGGGCGGGCAAACATGCGTTATGTAGGCAGCAAGCAAGCTTTGCCTGAAAATTTTCAAAACAGGAGTCTCAAAAGACACAAAAAAAAAAAATCTGTGGTAAGGGGATACACCATTTGAAACATACATACAAGGGCTCATTCACACTGAAGAGTATGTTGTAACTCATGACCCTTGTTACTACAGCCCACTTCAATGCAAGAAGTTTACAAACAAATGGCAACCACCCCAATCTGTAACTGGCCTATGTAGCAAGGAACACATGGAAGGGCGACGCATGTCAAAATACAACAAAAATTCCAATGTGTTTGCAAATGTGTACAAATGAAGCCCCTTGATTAATGTGAAATGTTGGACAGGGCAGTTCAGTTTGTTGCAGGCGTGCTGGCAAGTAAGCAGGGAATTTTTGTTTGTTGTTTTTTTTAAATGCAAGAAGTTTGATTCAATGAACCCCTTTTCCACCCCATCACACATTCACATATAGTGTACTGCATCATACCTGCATGAGAATGCACTGCAACACACACATACTCTGTGCACTGCTCTGCATATAAAGATTGTATGCAGGATCAACATTTTCACGCATGGACAGCTCAACAATTTTGAACAGGTCACCCAACACAATATGTGTGCAACAGCTTTGGGAAGATTGCCCTCCAATGTGAATGGGTCTTTAAAGCAAGAGCTCTGGCTGGTTTTCACTGAAAACAGATGTACTCTCACATTGGCCTAATCCGTATTTCCTTTCCTTACAGCAGCTTTGATAGGAATGTGGACTGGGCATCCAGATAACCACATGGATGATGAGGGGAAACAAAAAAAATCTCTTTTCCCCAGTTAGCTTTCATTTTAACTGCTTCAGCCCCGGAAGATTTTACCCCCTTCCTGACCAGAGCACTTTTTGCGATTCGGCACTGTGTCGCTTTAACTGACAATTGAGCGGTCGTGCGAGGTTGCACCCAAACAAAATTGATGTCCTTTTTTCCCACAAACAGAGTTTTCTTTTGGTAGTATTTGATCACCTCTGCGGTTTTTATTTTTTGCGCTATAAACAAAAAAGAGCGTCAATTTTGAAAAAAAGCATTATTTTTTACTTTTTGCTATAATAAATATCCCCCAAAAATATATTAAAAAAGCTATTTTTTCCCCAATTTATGTCGATATGTATTCTACATATTTTTTGGTAAAAAAAAACAAAAACGCAATAAGCGTATATTGATTGGTTTGCGCAAAAGTTATAGTATTAGGTAAAATAAATGGGGAAATGGCGCTACCCTGTATATATCTGATAATAAATAACTAACTCTACTGTAGATAAATACACATAGATAATACTCCTCCCAAAGTGTCTAACAAATCATAACTAAATTCCATAAATGTGCATAAAAATAAACATGTAGTGATGGACTTATTATACAGTGTCTAAACTGTGACAATGTGCCCCTCAGGGCAGGCAACCTTGGTGTGCAATATATTCAATGTGTGTATTAAATCCAGGGACGAAGTCCCACTTAGAGCAGACACCAGCAGCAATGCATACTCAAGTAAAACCTCAATATATGCATACAATACAGTGGCTACTGTTCAAGGTGGGGTATTGTGAAGTGACAACAACTCAAAATGTCAAAAAACCCACCACATGACCTATATAATCAAAAAAAACTTTAAACCATACATAAGCTCATGTGACATATATATACCACAATCTAAAAAGGTATGTCAGGACCGCATGTGCAAATATAACAAAATATGTATATAACAGGACCACATGTGCAAATTCATACATGTGACTAAAAATCTGTGAAAAAATCCAAATTATGAAGATTATAAGCTCAGTGAAGGACCACAGTCTCTGTCCAGTCCAAGAAATAAAAATAATAAAAATTTGATGTAATAGATAATTGTATCAGCGGTGAC
The DNA here is from genome assembly GCA_037952835.1 of Lithobates septentrionalis. Taxonomy (NCBI): domain Eukaryota; kingdom Metazoa; phylum Chordata; class Amphibia; order Anura; family Ranidae; genus Lithobates; species Lithobates septentrionalis. Next base: position 89,243 of record JBBDGP010002111.1, read on the forward strand.
TTCTGTGCTCATCAAAAAAATCGTGACTCCAGGTGCTCCCCCAATGTGTCCCCACTCACCAGAAGCAGTAACCCTGCAGGGGTAGTGGGCATAGAGTGGGTGTCTGGGGTGGATGTTCCTTTGGATGTCCTAGTTATCCTCTGATCATCCGTGGGTGTATCCCGGTAGTCCAGTTTGAGGTTTCCAGCTGACGTTTTTCAAAAGTGGACTCCTCCGTACCTCATCACCATATCAGTGTGTTTTCCTCCATTTAGAAAGAAGAAACAGGGGACTTCCGTAGTGAAGTAAGTTCGGGTTTATTTAAAACGTTGCATAAAAATCATTAACAGCTAACCCAGTACAGCCGGGCTGTCCAAAAACGAAACCAGGAAGCCAAGAGCGGCGTGCGTCCCAGCTTGCGTTCCAACCACGGCTTCCGGGTGTGACGTGTGAGCGTGACTCCGCCTTACGCGTTTCGTCATAGGACGTTATCAAACCCCTTCATCCCTAAGCGCAGACTTGTTATATATATTAGCAAAAGTTATAGTGTCTACAAAATAGGGGTTTTATGGCAAATTATTATTTTTTTTTAAATTAATAATGTCGGTGATCTGAGATTTTTATCGGGACTGCGACATTATGGCGGACACATCGGACACTTCTGATACTATTTTGGGACCATTGTCATTTATACAGAGTGATCAGTGCTATAAAATTGCACCGATTACTGTGTAAATGACACTGGCAGTGAATGGGGTTAACCACTAGGGGGCAATGAAGGGGTTAAATGTGTCCTAGGGAGTGATTCTAACTGTAGGGGGATGGGCTTCAAGTCACATGACAGCGATCACCGCTCCTGATGACAGGGAGCAGTGATCTCTGTCATGACGCAAGCCATAACGGGGAAATGCCTTGTTTACATAGGCACTTAACCTTTCTGAGACTCCGTGACACGATCGCCGGGAGACCGGCAGGCATCGAGTCCGCCGGTCCCGGTCACACTGTACGCGGCCTGTAAACAAGCAACTTTCTCAGATAAGAGGCAGGACGTTCTTGAGAAAGGGGATTCCCACATCTCAAATTGTTAAGTTCTTCCATGTCATCTCTTTTTTCAACAGGGCCTGGCCCTGCTTTCCCTCTCATTATTCCATTGATTCCACTCTGGTTACTGAATGCCTGAATTTTTTTTAATTTTTATTTATTACATCCTGTTTCCACTGACCAGTGGCCTCCATCATCCATAAATGGAAGAAGTTTGGAACCACCAGGACTTTTCCTAGAGTGGACTGCACGGCCAGACTGATTGGGGGAGAAGGGCCTTAGTCAGGGAGGTGGTCAAGAACCCGATGGTCACTCTAATAAAGCTCCAACATTTCTCTGTGGAGAGAGGAGAACTTTTCAGAAGAACAACCATCTCTGTAGCACTCCACCAATCAGGCCTGTATGGTAGAGTGGCCAGAGAAAGCCACTCCTCAGTAAAAGGCACATGACAGCTCACCTGGAGTTTGCTAAAAGGCACCTGAAGGACTCTCAGACCATGAGAAACAAAATTCTCTGGTCAGATGAAACAAAGATTGAACTCTTTGGCCTGAATGGCAAACGTCATGTCTGGAGGAAACCAGGCACCGCTCTTTACCTAGACAATACCATCTCTACAGTGAAGCATGGTGGTGGCAGCATAATGCTGTGGGAATGCTTTTCAGCGGCAGGAACTAGGAGACTAGTCAGGATCGAGGGAAAGATGAATGCAGCAATGTACAGAGACAACATTGATGGAGTTTAGAGGTCCTGCAAAGAAGAATGAGAGAAACGGCCCAAAAATAGGTGTGCCAAGCTTGTAGCATGATATTCAAAAAGGCTTGAGACTGTAATTGGTGCTAAAGTATTGAGCAAAGTCTGTGAATACTTATGTACATGGGATTTTTTTTTCATTTTTAATAAATTTGCAAAGATTTCAAACAAACTTTCACGTTGTCATTATGGGGTATTGTTTGTAGAATTTTGAGGAAAATAATGAATTTAATCCATTTTGGAATAAGGCTGTAACATAACAAAATATGGAAAAAGTGAAGCGCTGTGAATACTTTCCGGATGAACTGTATACCACATGTATCAAATAGCATCAAATTTATCCACCATATTTCTTACTCCAGCTGTAGATATCCCATGTGACGTACCTCTGTAGCCCAATTTTTCAAGTCTTCCAAATGAGGCGGGTTTGAACATTTCCACTTAGTGGTGATCAAACATCTCAATCATGAGAATATGAGTTGACAATTTACTCATGGTTTGAGTTACACCTTTAATTGGCCAGCCCAGGAGGTGCGTAAGAGGTTACAATGAAATGGGAGAGTTAACTAGATTCACGAGAAATGTATTAACATTCTCCCAGTAAAGTGAGATGCCCGAGCAAGTCCACATAATGCGATATAACATTCCCACCTTCAAGTAACACCAGCAGCATAAATTAGATACTGAAGTCACCAATCTCAGCTCAGAGAAGACCGATCAGCAGTCATGTGATCCATCAGTTCCTTGTCTTAAAGCGTTTGTAACCTCTCCCTAAAAAATTTTTTTTTAAAAATTGGATATGGTTGCTTTAAAGCATGTTATACAGCACAGTGCTTGTGCTGTGAAATTTGGCCCCTTCTCCTACCTGTCAGCTGGCGATGGTTCCTGCCCCTCCCCTTCTGCTGCTGAAATTACTGTATAATGTACATGCAATCCCCCGTTAGAAAACGTCCTATGCTCCAGTGTATGTTCTTTGTAAAATGCCCATTTTTACCTTATTTCAGAGCGCTGCTTGGCGCTCATTTTTATCCTTGCTGCTCTCTTCCTCTCCTCCCAGCTGACATCAGCGGGTGATTCAGCGGGTGATTCTCAGCCCCTCCTGCTGTAGATGTCAGATCGGGAGAGAGAGCAGCGAGGAGTCACGTGAGCGCCGCACAGCGCTCTGAACTAAGGTATAAATAGGCATCTTTTACAAAGAACATACACTGGAGCATAGGACCATTTCTAACAGAGGGGATTGCGTGTACTTTACAAAGTGGCTTTACAACCACTTTAAGACCAGTACACACGATCAGAAAAATTGTACAAAAAATATCGCTTTTGATTCGTTCGTACGATAAGGTGATCGTTCGTAAACCGCTTTCGACAGCCAATAACGACAGTTCATCCGAAATAATCCAATGGGACAAACACAAACATTTTTCTCGTAGGATAACAGATCATACGATTTTATTTAATCAATACAGTATTCGTCCAAAAATACTATACAAATACAATACATGACATAATTTCGTAAGTTGTATTCTGTCGTGCGAGAATTTTCATAAGTTGAGTAACCTCTTCATTTTTTTATATGAGACTAGCATGCAAAAAAAAAAAGGGAGGATCATTCTCCAATATTCTCATCGCGTCTACCAGCCTTTACAGCTAGTGGGGAACAGCTGCAGCATCACAGTGATGCTGCAGCATACAGGTGAGTATGTATGTTTATTTACATAGCCCACACATCTTCTTTGAGGCAGCCTGTATATTGTACACTCTGGTTGTGCAGTGACAAGTAAAAAAAAAGTGAATTTTTTTAGATTCACCAACCCAGAACTAAAATAAGCATGACATTGGTACATTTGTATACAGTGTAGGATGTTTTCTATGCACATCTCTTGAGTAGACAGGGGAACATAAAACCTCCCAATCTTCTTTGGGCTGCAGTACACTTGTGGTTGAATCGGTTTGAGATTATCTTTTACAGCTCCCTGAGTGGCAGAATACATGACACTATGTTTGAAAAACATGCTGGGCTCAATAATAAGTAAAACCAGAACTGCCTTCATGCTTTCAAACTGCTAATAAAAACTTCTCTAGATATATATATATATATATATATATATATATATATATATATATATATATATATATATATATATATATATATATATATATATTTTTTTTTTTTTTTTTAATTTTGGATAGTTAGGATTAGAACCTGTCGGGATTTTATTGCTTACATTTAATTGAATGAGAGTGCCAAACAAACATCCAAGAGTTCAATGTAATTTAACGATAAAATAGATTCATAGCCGAATAAAGCCAATGTGTTTTGAAGGCCAAGTCAACATCTGGAACTCCTTGTTGTGTTCCTCAAACCATTCTTGAAGCATTTTTGCAGTGTGGTAGGGTGCCTTATCCTTCTGAAAGAGGTCACTGCCATCAGGGAATTTTCCATGAAGGGGTGTACTTGGTCAGCAAGAAAGATTAGGTAGGTGGAACGTGTCAAAACAACATCCACATGAATGGCAGAACCCAAGGCTTTCACAGGAGAACATTACCCAAAGCATCACACACCCTCCGCCGGCTTGCCTTCTTCCCATATTGCATCCTGGTACCATCTCTTCCCCAGGTAAGTGACCCACACAACTGGCCATCCACATGATGTAAAAGAAAACGTTATTCATCAGACCAGGCCACCATCTTCCATTGCTCTGCGGTTCAGTTCTGATGCTCACCTGCCCATTGTAGGTGCTTTTGGTTGTGGACACGGGTCAGTATGGGCATCCCGACCAGTCTGCGGCTATGCAGCCCCATACACAGCAAACTGCGATGCCCATTTTTCTGCTTTTAATGCATCAACTTCAGGGACAACACCTTTTGCTACCTGTCCTTGGAAACTTACGCTGACCTCGCATTTTTGTTTTACTTTAAGCGATGACATTTAAATTATAAATTGCCACCGGACAACAAGCAGATCTCACATTTCAGGTTTCTCCAGGAAACAAAAGGAGAAAAGACAAATGTTGTAATTCTACACACACGTGGGACAGACGTGACAGACATAGCCCGACGATAAGTCAAGAAACAGAACATGGCAGGTGTTAGATCTTCCGCAATAATAACCCCACAGGTCTCAGCTTTTACTATAGGAGTAATGACTGGGCAGCTTATATCTTACAGTCTTGTAATACTCCAGCCAAGAAACAAGCAGACCTACAGTTCTGAAGGGCACAGCAGAAACCATGCACTGCCTGTCACAAAACACAAGGTAATCCCGGGACACAGAAAGGTTCTTTGACCCAGAACACCAACAACAAAACTTCAGGCAGCTAAAGTAACAGATATTTTCATATACAATCTTACATATGAAAGTGTTCTAAAAGAAAAAGTTGTACACTGCAACCAATCAGATGTCCTCTTTCACTTTCAAAATGAATTATGTGACTCAAACCATGCATACCACTACTACAAACAACCATATATGAATTTACTATTTTCCCAAACACGTCCTATTCCTACAGCTTTGACGTTGCTACACTAAAAACGGAGGGTGGATTTTAGAAGTGTAAAACTACTAGGCTAAAATTACAAAAAAAACAATATGGACGTGACACACAATAGAGATATGAGTCACATTTGAAGAAATTAAAGGATAAGTTCACCTTTTAAAAAAAAATAAATAAATAATAATAATAATAATAATAATAATAATAATTGCACATTTTTTTGCAGGTAAAAAAATGTGCATTTATTATTTTTTTCCTAAAGAGTCTGCAGGGCATTGCACCCGCGATGGAGCTCCTGCAGACTCTCAAGATAGCTGTCTGCCCATGCCTTGTATAGGCAGGCAGTTACTCAAGAGCAGGAAGATCAGAGAGCGCTCACCAGCACCCTCACAGTTCATTGAGAACTACAAGCCTTCAGCCGCAACGGCTGATGGAACTTGTAGACATTCCTTCACAGAAAATTGTGAATGAATGATGCAGCCATGTGGGGGCGAAGCCCTGCACGGCCGTGTTATTTTCAAATTGTGACAGCAGGTAGGGGGAGAAGATCCCCCACCCACTGTCAAAGGGAGGAGAGATATAAGGGGGGGGGGGCAGTGGCTACAGATGCTGGAACATGTTACATGTTCTACTCTAAAAGTGGGTGGAACATGTAAAAAGAAAAAATGTGTGGAACATGCAACATGTTCCGAAGGTAAACGTACGTATTAAAGTGGTTCTAAAGCCTTAAGGTTTTTCACCTTAACATATTCTAGGTGAAAAACCTTCTGTGCTGCAGCTGCCCCCCAGACCCCCCCTTTTTCTTACCTGAGCCCATCCAATCTAACGATGTGCACGAGCACAGCAGCTCCCGTCACTGTCTCTCTCCACTTCCGACAAATTGATAGCAGCGGGAGCGATGGGCTTTCCGCTGCTATCAATCAAATCCGGTGACACAGGAGTGGGGAGCGGGGCCGGATCCCGCTGTCTCTGTCAATCGATGCAGCAGCGTGGCTTGGGAGGGAGCACGCACGGGTGCCCCCAGGGAAAACAGCTTTCCCTGGGGGTACACAATGAAAAGGAGGAGCCAGGAGCACTAGCGGGGGGGGGGCACAAAAGAAGAGGATCAGGGCTGCTCTGTTCAAAACCATTACACAGTCCGTCTGCCCAGACAGTATAGGCATGTTTGTTATTTCTATTTTTTTTTAAAAAAAGCTTCACAACATCTCAAGTACTGGTCTCTAAATGGACACTTTACAGGTAAGTTATATTTTACCAGTGTGACATTATTACTACCCAAAATGAAGCCCAATTAAATCTTCAGTTTAATACAGCTGAACACATTCCAGGTGCATAAAAAAAAAAAAAAAAAAAAAAAAAGGTGTGCAAAGCCTTAAAAAAGAAAATAAAAAAATCAGCCCGAGTAGAAAAGACTGTCCCCTGCCAACATGCTGCAGAGTTGGACCTTTGCTCTCTGTGTGGAAGCAGTGGTCTCATTGCAGATGTCCAACACCCCCCCCCCTTTCTGAGTCAGGGATCTCCAATAAGCAGGGAGCATGAGCTTTCCTGATTGGAGAGCTCTAGATCTGACTCAGCAGGGGGAGCATTGGTCCTCTGCAATTCCTCACAGAGAAGGCTTCCACTCTGCAGCATGCTGGCAGGGGATGGACTTTTCTACTCCGGCTGTGATTGCTTTAGAAGAAAACAAGCTGCAACTCTGCACACTTTTGTTTTGATGCATCTGGAGTGTATTTAGCGGATCTAAACTTCAATTGGGCTTTAAGATATGTTTTATCAGAGTGATCTCCAAACAGGTTCAATTTTACAGGATGCCACTGCTAGCTTCCAAATAGAAGCTAAAAAGTAATGACATCTTTGCCTTGCAATTAATATTTCACAGTAGTGAAGTAGAGACATCAGGGTGGATAAAAATCTATGATTGAAAAAAAAATATTTTTTTTTTTAAATCTGATTTTTATTTTTATCCAATTTATTTTAATAAAATGCCTTTGGAGTAAAAATCTAAAAGATAGTTTTCTATTTAAGATACATTAATAGTTTATTCAGCATGAAATAGAGCATAGTTATGTAGCAGGAGGCTGTATAGTCTGCAATATTTACATTTTTGGTAAACTCATTCAATAAATCCAATCTCTGCAAGCTGAGATAACATGCACCGCATTGATGCATTCACACAATTTCACAGTAACCATGAGATAAAACAAAGTTCAGGAATATTCCCTTTATTCCACTGTTTTGCAAATCTATGTACACTACAAACTGTATGATTGTTTGAAGAGAAATATATCTGTATCAGGCTCTAAGTGTGAGGTGGAAGGGCGAGCTGTAAAAATGAAAGTAAAACCTTCTAAGCAGCTTATAAACCTTGTGATCTTTCTGCACATAGCTTGAAGTGCTTTATTCCTCCCTTGAGGAGCAAAATAGTAGCAGGCTGTAGAAGAGACCCAGTTTGGGAATATTTACTAACCTGACAGCTTATTATTCTAAATAGGAAACCTTCATTTTGTTTGCAAATATTAAAGATTCTAACTACCAGCAAGAATGAGTCCTTACATTTAAAGAGCACCTGTCATTTCAGATCCATCATGGCAGCGCCTGTTAGCGGGAATCCGCTCACGTACTGCCGCCACGTCCCTCACCTTGTTGTGTCACTGCCGCTTCACCAGCCGTCCCATTAAAGTGAATGGGACTGTCGGTGAGTCAACAGCGGGTCAGAGGAGGAGCAGAGGACAGAGATGACAGTTACTCTTTAAAAATTACTATTTAAATGAAGCCTTTTTACTAGTGATTTAAAGGGGTTGTAAAGGTAAGTGTTTTTCCACCTTAATGCATGGGTGCTCAAACTGTGGCCCTCCAGCTGTGACAGAACTACAGCTCCCATCATGCCTCTGCCTTTGGGAGTCATGCTTGTAACTGTCAGCAGCTTGCAATGTCTCATGGGACTTATAGTTGTGCAACAGCTGGAGGGCCACAGGTTGAGCACCCGTGCCTTAA